>JAXGGA010013324.1:0-35648 GCA_038373865.1 Uloborus plumipes | reverse complement strand
GAAATTTTTTTGATACATTTTGCTTTTTCTAACATATTTCAATACTATCAAGAGTGACTTTTATTTATGAATCTGTAATATCCACATGACTTTTCTCATACCCCTTCTACAGCGCATCTTTTCTGCAGAGTTCAGTGGCATTTTAATGCAAAACAAAATATATTTCAATTGAAAGAGATAAACTATTTTTATATTTGTTTTTTCCAAAACATATTTGATAACTTTAAATCATAACAGAAGTCATTTTTGAATAATTCATAGTACATTACCTGCTAAATATTCTGAATGCAGTGATATTGTTTAAAGAGAATTAATATCTTAATAGCCAAAAAGAAGCATGTAATTTATAATAAAGGTGTATTGTAATCTTATTAAAAAACAGACATTTTAAGAAATATGAGTAATCTAAATTAAGTAAATACAGTAGTACAATTAAAAGAATTATTGAATAAATTACTTCTATTAACCACATAGGTTTTATTTACAATTTACTTTATTTCGAAACACAAGTATTGAAGTTCTACTAAGGTAACTTACGTTATCTGCATATGTGGGTAACTTACGTTACACGTTTTGATTGTAGCACAAAAATTAAATAAACAATATTCAAAAGAAAAGTACTGTTATTTGCTTAATACACATCTATAAGATAGAAAATATAACATAGTTAACATTGTATTGCCCTTTCTTTATTTGCTGTAAAAACTTTAACATGTTTTTGGTAACTTACGTTACATAGAACAGTGCCTTTTTGAAATTGACATAAATCACTTAATTAAATTGAAAACACTTGTTTCATCAATTCACAATATTAATTTTAAGTGTAATAAACAACAATCTTCCTTTGTCACATTTATCTAATGGAAAAAATTGAAACTTATCAATGTTGAAAGTTTGACCATTTGCTTCACTGAAAATAAAATACTCTAATACCAACTTCAAAGTGTAGCCGAAACTAAAAAACTACATTCCTAACAAAAAATTGTTATAAATAAGAAACTTCTAACATTTTTAAACCAAAAAATATGCAGAACAGTCACATTACTCGAGTTTAATTTTTTCAACGCTTTTCCACACTTGCATGGAATTGCCCTTAAGTAATCAAGCAAATTTGGTAGTAAATAAAGTTTTGGCTCATGTATACTTTTTGGATTATATTGAATTGTAAAAAATGAAAAAATAAATACAGACAGTAAACTACTTGCACTTTTTATCCAAGTAATTAATAAAAGCTTAGTTGTGTGTGTGTGGTCAGCCTTATATACTTATGTTACTAAATAGAAAAAATTGCATTGATTTTTTTAAAAAATGAAAGAAAATCAAGCTTTTTCAAGAAGTAAGGCAACTTGTATCTCGCAATAAATAAATAAAAAACACAAAATTTCTATTAAAACAATTTATTGGATATTTTATCCACATTTCATAGGTGATGTGGCCCTGTTCCCCCTTGGAAAAATCATGTAAGGAGGAATTAAAATCCTGAAAGCACTCATGAAAGCTATAACTGATTGTGTACATTTGTCAAAGCAGTCTTTTTTATTATTTTTTTAAAATTCTTTCCTCGAATGATCGAAAGGTATTTGTTTTGGATTCCAGTTTTTTCAAATTTGGAAATTCTTTCCAGAGAAAATTTAAATTGGTCGTAGAGTTTTTACGAAATATTGAAGAAATCTACAACTTTTTCTAGAAAAGTTGCTTGGTTTTGAATGACTTTCATAGGAACAAACGATTTTCGTGTCTTTTCCTTAACAAATCAAGCCATGCCGTACTTGTTTCCTCAGAGTTTATCCATGTTTTTTCTAGATCATTACAAATAGCTTATTCAGAAGTCAGTTGCGGGTGATTCCATGTCAGTTCAACCACACCCCAACACCCACCATCTCGGATTTTGATGAAACTTGGTATACTTCCTTCCTTTGTGGTCATAAGCAACCCCCAAAATTTTTTTCTTTCTATCTCGATGCGTTTTGATTTTATAGCCTGTTGAAATTTTGCGATTTTACATTTTTTGTCATTTTCGAGACACGTAAACTGAGCTGATGTAGTTTATGAAAAAAAATTGTACCTGGGAAACTAATGGTTTAATCTTTTAAATTTTTTTTACAGAAAATGTGAAGACTTTGAGCATGTAAATAAAAAATACTACAATAGTCTTAGTCTATATGAATTTTTTAAAAAAATTTTCAAAATTGAAAATTTTGAATTTTTTTTGTTAAAAAAAGGCTTGGTTAAAATTTTAAATTTCGACATGAGGGTCGTCTTTAAAAATCATAATTTTTTTTTATATGATTATGAATATGTACTCTAATTTATCCCACAAAAATTGTTTTGGGTATTTGAGGGATTCTACCCCCCCCCCCCCTTCTTATTCTAGAAGAGAAAAACGTAAAACATCATACAAATAAGCTCTTCCTCCTATTTAAAAACAGAATTGTCATCAATTACAACAAAAATTTAAACATGAAGTATGTTGAATATTGAACTCAAACTCATAAAAATTAATGTTAAAGATTTTTTTTCAGTTGAAATAGTTTAAACTGGAGGAATTCTGGAAATACGATATCATGAAATTTAATACTTCCATACAACAATTGACTCATACAGATTACCAGATTGTAGTAAAATTAAAAGTTTAGCTTGACACTAATCCACTGATTATACTATTTCTAGGACTTTCTGGATTCCCCCCCCCCCCCCATGTTTGAAAAAAAAAAAGTTACTGTGAGACATTTTTTCAATTACTTTTACTTGTGTGCAAAGAAAAATTCATCGTTCTTTTTCTTAAAATGACAGTTATAGTTTTAATTATCCTCAGAAAATATTTTTTTTGCTATAATAAATAGTTTTTACTTTTTTTAGTAATTAAAATTTTTGTGGTTTTGTATTTATTTTAGTTAATGGTTATCTCGTAATGAACTGTATATCACATACTGAAAATTATTGAAAATTTAAGACAACATGAAAATGAAATTTTCATACAATTGTAATTTATAACTAAGCAATTTACCCAAAATGTTATAAATACCGGCTCATAATCCACTGATTATACAATTTCTAGCACTTTCTGGATCCCCCCCCCCCTCCGCCTATGTATGAGAAAAAATGTTACTGTGAGATATTTTTTCAATTACTTTTACTTCTGTACAAAGAAAAATTTATCTTTCTTTTTCTTAAAATAACATTTTAGATCCCTTAAAAATTAATGACCAACTTTTTGGTAATATTATTTTAATTAAGTAAATTACCTTTCCTTCACTCATAGCAAAGTAAGATCAAATTAGTATACATGCACATCTTTTATTCCATGAACTTTTTTTTTTATTATTTTGAAAACCAGGCCTTTATACAGATTTTTTTCTTCTGGCTTTAATGACAAGCCTAATCATATATTTGTCTCCTCTTATATAGATTTAAGTTTTTTTTTAATGAAAATTCAAAAGCAAATAAATATGTACTTGGAAGAAACTACTTTTGTCCAGTTTTTTTTTTTTTTTTTTCAGGCTTTAATGCCTCATTCACAGTTGAAGGTCTAAGTAAGTGTGCTTCAAAAAGTGCAATAAATTGAAGAGATTGCTTCAAAATAAAAATGACTTAAAACAAGGTACTGATATTGATAAAATGAATGCAGCAGATGGGGAGGAGTCAAGAAAAATAACTAATTTACACAAAAGCAGTTCTCAATCTCACTGCCATAATATAAACAACTTACTAAGTATAAACCATACAGCTTGCAGATCAGCTGGCATGAGATGACAGCTGATCCCTTTTATGAGCTAGAAAAACACCCATAAAATTAGGGGGATGACAGGCAAATGTCATTTGTACAAATGCAAGTTTATTAGGAGCCATTTATGATCACAGATTTTTTTTTTTTTTTTTTAAGAATGAAAGGGATCAAGCAGTGAAAATATGAAACACTTAAGAAAATAGAACATCTTTAGGGGGAAAGAGATTGTTGCAAAGCCTTTTAATTGTAAAGTTCTTTTCATGATTCCAATCATTTTGAACTCATAATAATAATAAAGCAAAGTTAAATCAAACCTTTTCTGTTTTATATCATTGGTTCAGAGTTAAATAAACAAAACCAGGTTTTAGTTTGATACTTCATTAGATGAATGAAACAAGTTCAGAGCTGCAAGTGTCTATCTTTGAATTTGTATTTCAGTCTGCCCTTTGCTTAGTTGCTTAGAGAAATCATTGCTGAACAGATATAGAATTTTACTTGTGTTTTCAACTAGATTGTGTTTTAAAAAATGATTTAGTATGGATGTAGCTATATGCAGTGTCGGAAAATTAACTGCAAGTGAATGTCATAAATTGATTTTCACTATAATAATAACGCAAGTAATGATGAAGAACCTGCTCTTACTTTTAATTCAAAAAATAATCCGCAATTTTTTCTAAATATGGATACTTTATACCCTGGATGCTTCATTGCATGTATTTATGACAATCTATGGTATTTTGGAATGGTGTCTGAAGTCGACAAAGACGAAGGAGACCTTCTAGTTAAATTTTTACATCCAAGTGGACCTTCCCATTCATTTAACTGGCCTAGTTCTGTTGATATTTGTGGAATTCCATTTCCTCATGTACTCAGTGTTGTAGAACCACCACATACAACTGGAAGGACATACACCTTTTCTAATGAATGTATGCTCTCAGTGGAAAGGGAAATGAAAAACAGGCACATGTAGAAGGAAGGAATATAAGAATTATGAGCCGGTATTTATAATATTTTGGGTAAATTGCTTAGTTATAAATTACAATTGTATGAAAATTTCATTTTCATGTTGTCTTAAATTTTCAGTATGTGATATACAGTTCATTACGAGATAACCATAAACTAAAATAAATACAAAACCACAAAAATTTTAATTACTAACAAAAGTAAAAACTATTTATTATAGCAAAAAAAAATTCTGAGGATAATTAAAACTATAAACATTGATCCATTAAATTTTGTAGAGCATTAACTGTCATTTTAAGAAAAAGAACGATGAATTTTTCTTTGCACAGAAGTAAAAGTAATTGAAAAAATGTCTCACAGTAACTTTTTTTTTCAAACATGGGGGGGGGGGGGGTATCCAGAAAGTGCTAGAAATAGTATAATCAGTGGATTAGTGTCAAGCTAAACTTTTAATTTTAAAGTTGTCTCACTACAATCTAGTAATCTGTATGAGTCAATTGTTGTATGGAAGTATTAAATTTCATGATATCGTATTTCCAGAATTCCTCCAGTTTAAACTATTTCAACTGAAAAAAAATCTTTAACATTAATTTTTATGAGTTTGAGTTCAATATTCAACATACTTCATGTTTAAATTTTTGTTGTAATTGATGACAATTCTGTTTTTAAATAGGAGGAAGAGCTTATTTGTATGATGTTTTACGTTTTTCTCTTCTAGAATAAGAAGGGGGGGGGGGGTAGAATCCCTCAAATACCCAAAACAATTTCTGTGGGATAAATTAGAGTACATATTCATGATCATGTAAAAAAAAAATTATGATTTTTAAAGACGACCCTTATGTCGAAATTTAAAATTTTGTCAAAGCCTTTTTTTGACAAAAAAAATTCAAAATTTTCAATTTTGAAATTTTTTTTAAAAAATTCATATAGACTAAGACTATTGTAGCATTTTTTATTGACATGCTCAATAGGGTGTCCCGAAAAAATCGAAATTCCGCAGAGCACTTAGCCTTAGTGCGGAAAATTTGTGACTCCCCAACACTAATTACTGTGCGAAATTTCTTGACTCTGAGTTAATGCCTTCTGCTCTGGCAAGAGGCTTGAAGTTTAGAGATTTTTGGAAAAAAATCGAAAAAAGAGAAAATTTACAAAATATTTTAAAATACACAGAATGTTAAGCCTTAGTACGGAAAATTTGTGACTCCCCGACACTAATTACTGAGCAAAATTTCTTGACTCTGAGTTAATGCCTTCTGCTCTGGCAAGAGGCTTGAACTTTAGAGATTTTCGGGAAAAAATCGAAAAAATGAGAAAAATTACAAAATATTTTAAATTTCACGGAATGCTAAGCCTTAGTGCATGAATGCTTTATTTTCCTGCCACAAACTAATACGTTAAATTTTAAGTCTGTGAGCTAATTATTTATGCTCTGGAAAAAGGCCTGAAATTTGGGAATTTCATTAAAAAATTCTTAAATGCGAATAACACATAAGAAACTGCTACATACCTAATACTTACCAATATTTCGCATTTTTATCACCTCAATGACAACATCAGACCACCCCTTGAACTGAAATGGGCTCCTCTTCGTTGTTTATATGGTTACGTCGACAAGGAAGTTAAATGATTTAAGTATTTGTTGGAAGTCATATGATGTGCTTTTCGTATTAGTTCGATATGTCTAAATCGAAACGCTCAAATATTTTTCTAAGAGATAATTCTAAATGTGCAATTTTTGGATACGCTAAAGACTTTGACTGCATGCTTCCAACCTATGAAGATGTTATAAAATGTTGTATGTACGAGAGACGAATATTTTCTTCGGGGATGGGTAGTAATAAGGAGCCTAGCTTCTCGATTATTGCTGATCGTGTAGCAAGAAAGGTAATAAACTTGTATAAGGACTCGAGTATTCCGGTAATTTAAAAACAACGTGTCATTGCAATGATACATACTTATCACAAAAAATATGTGGATATGAAGGCTGTTCTTAAAAGAGTCTAACACAGCGAAAAAACACGAGATCGACTTGTGAAATTTAAGGAGGATGCAGTGGAACTGTTTGATATAGCTGCTTGTAAGTGCTATGATTTTGATTCATGTTCATGTCCTAAAGAGAAAAAAGTTCCTTTGAAAGAAAGAGTATTTCTCTATGATCAAAGAACTACTAGATTAATGTCCATCGGTGGAGTGGATATTGGAGAAACGAAGAAACTTCAAAAGAGAACCAAAAGAAGGTCACAGGACTCTATTCGTTACTCTTTTGGTGCATCAACTTCAACTTCAGTTCAATCGAAGGATCCAACAAAATCCGCCCAAGATTTCGAAGCAGGAAATTATACTAAATCAAACCTTTCTTGCTCTAATACTTTCAACGAAAAACCTTCTACATCTACATCTTCTCAAATGCGGATTAAACTGAAAAATACAGCTATGACGAATTTGAGATTTGGAATTTCTAACAGAGCCGCAGCAGCGGTTGCTTCTAGTGTTTTGCAGGATATTGGTATGATTTCTGAAACCGACACTTCTCTTGTCATCGACAAAAACAAAATTTCTAGGGAACGAGCGAGAATTGGAAAAGAATTGAAATTTATTTCCATACGTGAAACCAACACTCCTTTACTCGGTCTTTACTTTGACGGTCGTCGTGACAAAACGAGGATGAATGAAAGAAATGAGACAGGTAAATTTTATGCACGATCTATAGTAGAAGATCATTACTCTCTTGTAAAAGAGCCCGGGAGTCAGTATGTTGAACATGTTACTCCTAAGTCAGGGTCCAGTCTAGACATCATGAAATGCATCTATAGTTATGTGGAAGCTCACGGCGGTGGATTTGAAAACCTTCTTGTTGTCGGAGCAGATGGAACAGTCGTAAACACTGGAGTAAAAGGTGGAATAATTCGCCTATTAGAGCAAAATCTTCGCAGGCCCCTCCAGTGGGCTATTTGCCTTTTACATTTTAACGAACTCCCATTACGGCATCTTTTTCAGTTCGTAGATGGTACAACAACAGGCCCAAAATCATACTCTGGTACAATTGGAAAAAGCCTGTACGACTGTGAAAAACTTCCTGTAGTTCGGTTTAAGGCAGTAGATTGCAAGTTGCCCCCTGATGTTGACCCGACAATACTGAGTAAAGACCAACAGTATTTTTTTCAGATATCCCATGCAATCAAATCAGGTAAATGCTCTCAAATCTTGCTAACCGTGAACCTGGTACTCTAAATATTTCTCGTTGGCTGACAACAGCTAATAGAATCTTGAGACTCTACGTTTCAACTATAAAACCATCAGCTGAGTTAAAAATCCTGGTCAAGTTTATATTAAACGTATATTCACCATCCTGGTTTAAAATAAAACTTAACCATTCTATTAAAGATGGAGCAAGACATGTGTGGGAAATTATTCATGCATCAAGATACTTGCCAAAAATGTATCTTGACGTAATCGATCCCGTCATTGCTCGGAATGCATTCTTTGCTTGTCCAGAAAACATTCTGTTAAGTATGATAACAGATGAAAATGAGAGCTCGGTATTCATCGAATCTTAAAGGCTAGAGAAAGTGCATATGTTGATGGAGACTGTGTGCGCACATTCCACATCCCAAAGCTTAACTTTGAGGCAGCAGATTATGTTAGTTTGATAGACTGGAACAATTGCAAAATAACGCCTCCACCAGTTCTCTGCAACGTTCCGTCAGACGATCTTCAAAATATGATGGCTGTTGGAGTTCCATGCGAAAAATGGAAGTTCATTCAATTCCCTTGCCATACATAGGCCGTTGAACGCATCGTGAAATTAGTTTCTAAGGCATCAACTCAAGTATGTGGCCAGGAGAAAAGAGACGAGTATATTTTCGCTGTCTTAAAATCACGCAGCAATATGCCTGCATTTCACCATAAAAGTGATTACAAATTACAGTAACACATGATGTCTCTCTAACTGTAAATTCCAAATCCTGAACAGTACATTATGAAGTTTTAAAAATGCATAATTGATAAGCCTTAAACCCATTTTGTAATTTTTTCTTTAATGCATAGAAAAATGCAGTTTGAATTTTTTGAATACTTGTCAGGGAGATTTTCTAACTGCATAAATACTTTAATTTCAAATCGAATTTATTTCCACATGTAATTAGATTATAAACAAAGGTTCCCGTCTTTTAAGCTTTTTCATTAAAATTTTTAGGGCCTCTTTTACCTGAAATTCAAGTTTCTTGACATAGCGGAAGACACTTACTCTGAGTCACGAATTTTTGCTCTGATATTAATTTTTGGGTTCTTTTACATGAAATTCAAGTCTCTTTTGCCATAGCGGAAGATATTAACTCAGAGCCACAAAATTTTTCTCTGATATTAGCTTTAGGTAGTCACAAATTCTTTGCACTAAGGCAGCATTCCGTGAAATTTAAAATATTTTGTAAATTTTCTCATTTTTTCGATTTTTTCCCGAAAATCTCTAAAGTTCAAGCCTCTTGCCAGAGCAGAAGGCATTAACTCAGAGTCAAGAAGTTTTGCTCAGTAATTAGTGTCGGGGAGTCACAAATTTTCCGTACTGAGGCTTAACATTCTGTGGATTTTAAAATATTTTGTAAATTTTCTCTTTTTTCGATTTTTTTCCAAAAATCTCTAAACTTCAAGCCTCTTGCCAGAGCAGAAGGCATTAACTCAGAGTCAAGAAATTTTGCACAGTAATTAGTGTTGGGGAGTCACAAATTTTCCGCACTAAGGCTAAGTGCTCTGCGGAATTTCGATTTTTTCGGGACACCCTAATGCTCAAAGTCTTCACACTTTCTATAAAAAAATTTTAAAAGATTAAACCATTAGTTACTCAGGTAAAAAATTTTTTCATAAACAACATCAACTCAGTTTACGTGTCTCGAAAATGACAAGAAATGTAAAATCGCAAAATTTCAACAGGCTATAAAATCATAACGCATCGAGATAGAAAGAAAAAAATTTAGGGGGTTGCTTATGACTACAAAGGAAGGAAGTATACCAAGTTTCATCAAAATCCGAGATGGTGGGTGTTAAAATCCCATTTTTGTGGTTGATTTGACGTGGAATGACCCTTGCATCAACTCTTTGAGAATGCATTAAAAATAAAAAATCTAAAGTGAACTCGACAGTATTTGTTTCCAATTCTGCCCCTAAGAACGGATTTCTTAGGGGCAGTTAGCTTGACTTGAGCAGCTTGCGCAGCCTCAATATTTATTTATTTATTCTTTTTTTTTTTTTTTTGCGAAGTTTTAGGTGCAGTCCTTGAAATATTTATTTGCTTGTCCTAAAAACTCCTACATTGTGTGAGCAAACTGCTCCTACATGTGATCTAGATCCAATTTCAACCTTGTATTTTTTTTTTTTAATTTTATATTTGTCTCTGGTTTTGGACATAAATACTGTAAGAGACAGAATCAACCAGCTCTCCCTTCTTTTCTATGCCTTTTAAAAACTCATAATTGAATTAATTTTTTTTATTAATCATGAAGAAAAGAAACATATGGCCTAAAAACGAGCTACCAGTGTTGGTCCAGACACTGGTTAGCTTAATTTTAGACAACCCAGTTCTTTAAGTAGATGATGCCTGTAGCCACTACTGGACAAACAAGTTGTTCAAAACAAGTGCATTATGAGAAGCTCATGTCATTTACTTTGTTGTCAGACAGCAGCCATTTACTTTATTGTATAACTTTCAAAAGGAGAACTTAGGTTTTACTTGTCTTCAGAAGTTTTCAGTACTTCAAAAATAGGATTTTCTACTAAAGCTTCTCTGAACAAAGCACATGAGTCAACAGTCAAGGCCATTTGCTCACTACTATTTTGTCCCTTCTTGTACTTCCATTGAGTGCCATTTTTGCAACTGTGTACAACCCCCGTTCCCCTATTTTTAGCAGGTAGTCCATATTTGGATCACTCTTTCTCTGTTTATTTTGGTACTCAAAAAGAAAGAAAGAAAGAAGAAAAAATAAAATAAGTGTGATTAATGTACTGTCTATGTTTTTTCATTCACACTACATATTTTAATGAAATCAATGACTTTTTAAATTTTAGTTTCTAAAACAAATACAGAAAAGTCAAGAAACTGCCACCTGTCTACTTTTTGAGCATTATCAATATTGGTTATGGCCATATTTGAAGGTACGTAACTATTTTCAGTTTCTGTCTTCTTGTTTGATTTGTGTCAGCAATATACTGATGAAAAAATTTGACGTTTGCTAAAAGATTTAATATTTCTCCAAGCACTCTTTTGACTATAGTAAAAATCAAAGCTGTGCTGGAGACAGACAACAAAAATGTTTAAAACATAAGAAAATGCACTTTTACCGATTTAGACGAGTGTTTGACTTTGTGGTTCAAACAGTGCACGAAAATGAAATTCCTGTTAGCCGTATCATATAAAATTATTAAATATGTTTTATCATATTCATTAATTTAGTTCATTTTATTTACTTATTTTTCATATTATATTTTTATTCTGTATACTAACATTGTATGCAATACTCGAAAAAAACTTATATTCGCTAGATTTAAATGCAAAAATCAAAACCTCTTTATCTCAAAACCTGTCTTTCTCGAATTTTTGGTTTGAAGACTTGACATTCGAGATAGACAGGCTCAACTGTATATGTGGTAGTCATGCAATTGCCAGGAAGTATGAATAATGACTAATATATTAACTTATTACTTGAATTTAATGTAACTACTAATTATTTACAACACAACTATTTACAACATTTAACAAAACAAACACATTAACATGGAGAAATGCAGCCGTCTGCTGCTACCGTCGCCTTGTATTGCGTATTGTTTAATCGCTGACCACCGTCTCAAGTGCGTCTCCCGGTAGCGTCTTCCTCAGTTCTGCTACTGCGTAGATGAACACCACCAACAGTGGCCACTTGGCTGCTTTTATCTCCAGTTTGGTGCATTAGGTCTTCGATGTAAAAAGTAAGCTCGAGGGGTGAGGTCTGAGGGTGCGAGCATCCCGGCATCACATTCAGCCGTTCTGATTTCGGTTGGCCCTCCAGATGACTCTGAAAATAGATAAACAAAACAAAATAAACAACAAAAGAATTAAAATTAAATAATTTGCCGTCTGAAAAAAATCTCATATTGCTCATGTTCAAAAAAACCTTTTTTAAACTTCTTCATCTGTCGTCTTAAACTTTTTCATCTCAAGTCTTCATCTTCATACTTTTTTTTTTTTTAACGGCTTCATCTATAAATTGAATTTCAAACAAACCACTTCTTCTTTCGTCTTTAAAAAAATAATTGTTCCTTCTTTCTTCTTATTTTTTTAACTGTTCTTTTTTTTAAAGTCTTCTTTGCCTTCTCTATCTTTTTCTGTGTTATTTACAAAAATCTCTTCGTGCATTATTTTAGGTTCTACTCTTCTTTTTCATAACACTTTTTCTTTCATTTCTTTCTATTTGTTGCAACAAAAATTTCCAACATCATAAACGTTTGAATTCTGAAATCGTTTGTTCTCTTCTTCAATCTTGAAAATTTGCTTCCTAAGACAATTTTTCTTTTCATGTCTTTGAGCTTCAAATTTAGCTTGGACTTCACCTGATTGAGCACTTTTCAACTTCTTCTTTTTCTTGCCCTTCTTTTGTCTTCTTGTTGGAATGATATCATCTACAATATCTGTTGGCTAAGTCTTTGGTTCATCAAAAGTTTCATCAAATGGTAGAGTTGCGATCAAAATCCTCCGTAAATCTCTTTCAAGGCTTTGATCAACCTCAGCTTTCATTCTTTTTACAATCTGATTTGAATTCTGATTTTTTTCATCTGTCTTACTTCTTTGAGTTGCTTGCGTTTTCTTCTTGTTTGGCGATTTGTTCTTCTTTATAGGTGTATTTTTATTTCTGCTAAGCATTTCTGTCTTTTCTGGAATTTTTACAGAAATTTTATTCGTTAAATTTTCATTCTTGTTATCGTCTTGATCATAGACTTCATTTATGTTTAACTCCAAGTCATCTTTGTTATGATCATCATCTTCATCCATGTCGAAATTTGAGTCATTATTATCATCATCATCTTGAATTTAAGCAGACATATTTTTTTCTTGAGCGTCAGCTCCAATTTCATCTTGTTCTGGTTCAGGTACTTGTGTAATTTTTTTCGGAAAATGTTAGTCTGTGCGGCTGTTGAAAATTAGGTTCATTACTTTGATTTACGATCGTACTTCCCGAAAAACAATTTTCAGAATCAGCATTTTTCAGGAACGATAAATCTGTTTCCGAACTTTCCCTGACCTCAGTTTGCAGAAAAGAATTGTTGCTGTTTTTTTCTTCGGAATCAGACGATTCTTCATCGGCGGCAATCGTTTCCTTCAGTCATAAAGATCCGTTGGCAAACAAAGAAGATTTTTTTGCTGTTTCGTTTTTAGTTCCCTGAAAGAAGACATTGGAATTATCTGATATTGCTATAAATTCATTTAAAGAGAAGTTTTTTTCCACATCTTTTAGTTTTTTTTTAATTTTTCACTATCAATTATAAAATCGAAACCAGCAAAATGTTACCATCGCTTTCGATTTGACGTGTCTCCATCATCATTAAATAAAAAACAGTGCAGTATTCTAATTCTTTGTGTGTCAGCATTTTTTATAGCAGCTTTAATATATTTTATGTCTTTCAAATACATCATTTAAAAAAAAAGGACTCACCGTTTCCGGGTGTTCGAAAAATCCAAATTGTTAATCCTTATTTGCACAATTTCACACAAAACTTTTCACAAACACGCGCTAGAGTTTTGTTTGTTCATGGCGATCTAGTCCTGTATTCCACTTCTGATGTTTGTGGTGCTCTTGCAAATGTCAGGAAGTATGAATAATGACTAAAATACACTGGCGGGAAAAAAAATCCCAACACCAAGAAAAAATTTCTGTAGAGTAATGAAATTTGGGTAATGCTATTAACATGTTTAATTGATTAAATGTACAAGATCACCGGCTAATTTAAGCTCAAGAAAATGCTGTGGAAATGTGAAATTATGTTAATTTAGTAGAGAGTATAACCTCCAGAATTTTGAAGGCAAGCCTGCAAGCGTGCATGCATTATGTCATACAGGTGCCGAATGTCACTTTGTAGTATGGAGTTTCATGCTTGTTGCACTTGTTGTGTCAATACTAGGACCGTCATTGCTGACTGTGGATGATGCTCGAGGTGCCGTCCCATGATATCCCATACGTTATCAATTGGAGACATAGCTGGTGATTTTTCAGGTCATGGTGACATGTCAGCACTCTGTAGAGTACATTGTGTTACAGCAGCGATGTGAGGGCGAGCGTTATCCTGTTGGAAAACGCCCTCTTGAATGCTACTCATGAAGGGCTGTACTACTGGTTAAATTACCAGACTGACGACAAATTTTCAGTCAGTGAGTTTGGGATAACCATAAGAATGACCCTGCTGTCGTAGAAAGTTGCTCCAGAGACCATAACTCCAGGTATGGGTCTCGTGTGTCTAGGCCGTAGACCGCTTGGATTCAGGCGGTCCCCTGGCCTTCTTCTGACCGATATACAGCCACCACTGGCACTAAGGCAGAATCTGTTTGCATCAAAAACTACAACAGATCTCCACTCTGACCTCCAGTCAGCTCTGTCGTGGCACCACTGCCGTCGGAAAAGGCAATGGTTTGCAGTCAGTGGAATACCGGCTGCAGGCTGCCTGGCTCGGATCTGTCCTAGAAGTAAACAGTTTCTTACCGTTCCTTGGGTCACGACGGTATCAACTGCAGCTCGAATGTCAGCCGCAGATGCAGTAAGATGCGCCACAGACGTACGCAAGATTCGGCGATCTTCCTTCTCAGTTGTGCCACGTGGCAGCTCGGAACTCGATCTTCTTGAGGTAGTACCATCCCTTGCCCATACCTTCCCATAATCATGCATGTTGGAAACATTTCCACCCACGTCTTTCTGCAATATCGCGAAATGAAAATCCACCTTCTCATAGCCAAATTGTACTACCTCGTTTAAACTCGGTGAGCTGTTGATAATGGCTTCTTCGTCTTCTTAAAGGCATTCCTAGCTAACATGAACACAATTCATCAAATTTCACGGAAAAATAATACACACAAGCTTCACAACACGCTTTTAAAACAAGCCTTATTTGCATGTTCTGGGTGACGCCAGCTGCGCCACACTTATGCGCGGAATGCGAAATTTCAATCGATGTCATCTTTCAGTTGTATAAACACACCTACCAAATTTCGTTTATCTAACACAAGTCCTTTTTGGTGTTGGGATTTTTTTTTCCGCCAGTGTATTAACTTATTACTTGAATTTAATGTAACTACTAATTATTTACAACACGGAACTATTTACAACGTTTAACAAAACAAACGCATTAAGATGGAGAAATGCAGCCATCTGCCGTTACCGTCTTAATGTCCCCTGGTATTACATATTGTTTCATCTCTGTCCACCATTTCAAGTTCGTCTCCCGGTAGCATCTTCCTCGATTCTGCTACTGGGAAGGTGAACACCGCCAAAAGTGAGCCACTTGGCTGCCTTTATCTCCAGTTTGGTGTGTTATGTCTTCTATGCAAAAAGTATGGCTCGAGGGGTGAGATCTGAGGGGGGCGAGCATCCCGGCACCACATATATATATTTATGTGTGTGTATACCCAGCTAAAAAAGTTCTGCAAAAAATTTGCAAAAAAAAATGGGGATATTTGGAACACAGATTTTACAAAAAAAATCTTTAAGATTTTTTTTGCAGAAAATTTCTGCAAAATATGTGTTCCAAATATCCCCAAAAATTCTGCATATTTTTTACAAAAAAAATCTTCAGATTTTTTTTGCAGAATATTTCTGCAAAATATGCGTTCCAAATATCCCCAAAAATTCTGCATATTTTTTACAAAAAAAATCTTAAGATTTTTTTTGCAGAATATTTCTGCAAAATATCGGTTCCAAATATCCCCAAAAATTCTGCATCTTTTCAACATTTTTTTTTTTGTAATCTTTGCAAAATATATTCCAATTAAACAAATTACTTTTCAAATTTTTAGATTTAGCATTATTCAAATTCACATGAGAGTTACTAAGAATAACTAATCTATGTATACACCTTTTTTGTTAAACTGCCCGTTCAAGATCTGAGAAAAAACAGATAGTGAAACAACCTTGCCATATTTTTAGATATCACCAATGTTACATTTCATAATAAACAAGAAATTTTCAACCAAAGAAAAAAAAACAATACCAGGTATTTTTTGGAAAAAAAATTTATTGTTGACTATAATAAATTTTAATACTTTAGAATGTAATGCAGGTATCCGACTGATTTCATTTGCAGCAGGGAAAATATTTAGGTACCCCTAAAACATGGCATATTATTTTTCAAAATACTCCTTTTAGAAAAAAATAATTTTGAAATTGCAGACTGAACACTTACCTTTCCTTAACTACCTTACCTTAACAGACCTACCTTTTAATTAATTTGAAACAACACAGTAATATCTTTATTGAAATTTTACACACTGAAGTAAAAAACACATTTCTAAATAAATAATTGAAAATATTTTAAAGGATCAACACTTGATTGAAATTATTTTTTAAAAAAAGGGAAAACTTCAAAATTTAAAAAAGGGCAGGAAGCCAGTTTTTCAATCACAAGTTCCATTACTCCAAATTCCTGGAAAGAAAAAAAACCTTAAATCATGTAGAGACTAATATGTTAATTTGTAAACTACTTTTTTCTTCTACACCATAAACTATTGACCTCGTTTAATCGGGTAACAGGTAAATGAATACCCCATTTATACAAGTAAAACATTTCGGAACCCAATATTTTCCCATAGACCCAATGTTAATGGTCCCCGCTTAATCGAATAGTTTTCTCCGACTAATCAAGTGTGTTTGTCAGATTTAAAAAATAATTGTGTTGAGAAAATTTTCAAATTAAAAATGAATTAAGTAAAAGCAAACAATTGTTTCCCCTCAAAATATTAAATAATATTTTCCGCCATATACAGGCAAGAAAAACAACATTCACATTGCAAAAAAACCCTTACAATATTTCCTTAAATTTCTTTTGTCTTTGCCACAACGAAAAAGAAAACATTGCGCAGATGATAATTAAAATAAGAACAAAGAAATATTAACCAGGGTTAAAAAAATAATTCCGGTGAAAAAAATAATTCCTACTGGTCCCAGACCAGTAAAACTTGCCTTGGACCACCACAAAAAATTAATGAGTGGTCCTTGGGGTCCACTCATTAATTTTTTGGGAAACAATTTCAATTTAATGGGAAACCATTTTTATTTTCAGTAAAAAAAATAAGGTTAGTTATTTAGCATTAAATTTAATGCGGACCAGTGCTGCTACTTGCGGACCAGTAATATATAAATATTCACTGGCCAGAAGGACCAGTAAAATTTTTAATGATTTCTAACCTAGTTAACATTGCAGACAAAAAACCCTGATAAAATTGAATGTAAAACATGCAGACTAGGAACGGGGAATAGAGTGAGAAAAGTCTCGAGCAAGAAATCCACTATGAACTGTTTTAAAGAATAATGCGGAGAAAAATGGTGCTATAACAGATTTTATAACTCGACTTCAACAAATCTTTTAATCATTCCGCTTATAATATAGTGCTCATCTGGTAAGTTGACCTCTGACAAAGACAATATTTCTTTGCTTGTCAGGTGATAGGAAAGAATAATTGGTAGTGAATTAAGTTCAGTTACTTTTGTATCTGAAAAGTATTCCAACTCTAATCCACGAAATTTGCCTTTTCAAAAAACTCGAAAAAAGAAAGCATTTTTCAAACTCAGAGGGTAACTTACCAGTGGAGTACTATAAATGCACTTAATTTTTTACCATGTTGTTTTCTTACAGTATTGTTTCAAAAACTTTAATTTTGGAACTAATTAAAGCATTAATTACTTTTAATATAACTACAAATGTTCTCAATTCTGAAAGGTAAAGAAAATTTTCTCACCCAACTTTTTCCAATAACATTTCTTGGAACCAACAGTGTCTGTTTGTTTAAGCGGGGCCGACAGTATAATGAACTTGAACTATATTTTCAAATCACATAATGAGTAGAATCTTTTTTTTAATGCAGGTTTTCCCAGTTTTTAAGTGATTTTGAATTATTTTGTAACTTCGCTTCAATGCTTTTTTTTAAATACTGCAGGACAAAGAAGTTACAATGTGCAAAGATTTTAAAAATAAATAAATTGTGCCGTCTGGTTGCAAAACTGGCCAACTCCTCAATTTTCGGAGAAATTCTGTTTTTTGTACTAAGTCATTTACTTACATTCCCACCCATTGGCAATGAGAAATCAAAACAAAACAGGTGAAATCAGTGCGTTTTGAGGTTTAGAAAACTCTAATGTGCAGTAAATTCCCTAGGTGTGACAAAAAACAGTCTCCCCTGAAAATTTTCTGTTATGGAGATAACCGGTTTTGCAACCAGGCGACACAATTGGATCCTACAACAAGCCTGAAATCCTACGAGCCTGAACAATCACGAGTAAAAAAATCAAGAATTTCAATATCAAATAAAACAGTTTCCAAAAAAAAAAGGGCATAAAATTGAAGTTAATAAATATAATAAAATTATTTTGACTATTTCTCTTGAAAGTAAAGCTATAGTGAATCAAAGCGTTAACTCAAAACACATATTTTCCACTGAGCAAAATAAAAATCATAGGATATAATTCAATTAGGGCAAAGACAAAGATATCAGAAAATTTTATAACTTAGGAAATCACAAAAGTACTAATCTTAAAAAAAATTAATGTTACTTACCTATGATAAGAAAGAATAGTAAATCAATTCCGTAATAAAAAATATTGTGCAGAGAAATATCTTACTTAGTCTTTAATGGCTAGAAAAGAAAGGAGCTGTAAACTACATAATAAGTACCTAATTACACTGCTTAACTTGCGTACAGCACCATTATTCAATTCAACAGAGCATATTTTGATCAAGTTTTATTTCCAAAAATGGAAATATATATTTAAAACTTGTCGGTTTCTTCAGAACAGTGGTTCCCAACCTTTTTTTGCCTATCTGCCCCCTCAAGAGGGTGACTGAAATTTATCGCCCCCCTCCTCCCTCCTTGAAAAAAAGTCATACTTTGCCGCAAATGAACATGAATATTTTTGAAAATACAAATAATTTTCATTTGAAGTGCAATGTAGGTACATAACAAAGCAATTTATTATGTAATAAATTTACGTACATTATAATACACAATGTAATAAAGCAAATATCTCTATTCTTTCGCAATCTCTCCTCTTTCTTTTCCATAACGAACTGATAAGCATTTGAAGGGAACTACTTAATTATGATCAGTGACTCTATTTTCGAAAACCTAAGTACATTTTTTGTGAAATTATTTTATTTTTGAAATTGGAACCTAAGAGAATTTAAAAGACTCACTTAAAATTGGACCAAAATAAAGAAATAATTAAGAATTAAAAATGCATAAACTTGGAGATCAAAATGGAAATACTTCCTTAAGGTTCAATTGAAGTATGAGTTTTGTTTTATTTGATTATTTTCAAATTTGTGAACCCTTGTCTGAACCCTAAAAGTTGGTTTCTCCAACAAGGGTCTGGCCAGAGAAAATTTGGGTTAGAAAACGGACCCTTCACAAAAATCCGATCGATAAAAACGGACCCTTCAGAAAAATCCGATCAATAAAAACAGACCCTTCACAAAAATCCGATTGATAAAAATGGACCCTTCACAAAAATCCGATCGGTAAAAACGGTCCCTTCACAAAATTACAATCATCCAGGGTGTAAAAAAATCAATTATTTTTTGGAAAAACGAAAAAAAAAATGGATATTTTTTTATTTGCATGAGTAATACACCCCTTAACTCCCCTTCCCCTTTTCCTAAAAAATTTCAAATTGTTTTATATTTCACAAAATTGGTTGACTTTTTCAAGGCCGTAGACAGGATTTTTTTTCGGGGGGGGGTTCGAAGTGAAGAAAGTTTGTTTGAAAAAAAAAATAAACAATGCAACTTTTATGACGCAATGGGAGCAAAGGCTGTTTGTACGGAGGGGGGGGCAAGGGGGCACCTGCTCCCCTTCACTTCCGAAAGTAAAGGGGCCCTGCCCTTCACTTTTTAGAGCGAAAAATTAACGGTCGGTTATTTACTGGGTGGATTGATTTATTTCATGAAAATTAAAAACTGAAAATAACACAAAAATGGTTTTTTTTTCCTCATCTTATTTCACAAGAAAGGAACTTTGAATTGCAAAGGGGATATCTACAGTAAAATCCATCCAGCATTTCAGACTGTATTACAGTTTTTGGAGGTCATTTGTTAAAATCCAATAATATAGGCAAATTTTACAGAAAAAAAAAACAACTTTAGGGTGCCGCCCTAAGCTCCTCACAAACTTCTTTTGATCCCCCAATTTCTTGGTGCACCAGCCATCTATGATTGGGAGTATGTTGGACTAACAGGAAGGAGAGCGAAGTTGAGGTAATGGACAAGATGTTAATCAATAGGCTTTTGGGAAGAAGGAAAGGAGTCTTTCTCCTCTCCTGCATTATTTTTTAAATAAATTTATCAGAATTTATGACGACGTCATGTTTGAAAAATTGAAGAAAAGATAATTAACCCTACACTGCATGGTGTTGCCAATTGGTTACATGGACAATTTGTCCTCCTTATGAATAGCAGAATGTAGTCATAAGGCAACTAAATGCATAAAAAGCAAGTATTGGGTATATTTAAAGCAATTATCACCCTTTATACTCCATACATGGCAGCACTGGTCTGTTACATGCTCTTAAATGAATCCATATGGATAGCTTTTAAAATCACTCAAACTACCATGTTTTGAAATTATTTCTTACAATGAAATATTTTTCTTTGTCTTTTAAAAAAATAACATGAATAAAATAAACATTTATCTTTCGTTTAAGATGCGTTTTATTTCAAAATAATGATTTGGAAAAAATCTAGGACATAATACACGTCTGTAGCCATTTGGCAACATTATGCAGTAAGCATCCAGAGAACACTTCGATTCATCTCTATAGTTCATGAAGTATGTGCTTTGTTTATGTTTCGCGCTAGCTTCTTTCTCTTTTTGGAAGGTATAATATAATCATGCGGACCCAAAAGTGGTACTTTCGGCTGTTCTACCGTTTATAAGACCTCGCAATTATCAATGCTTAGTTGATGTTCAACAGAGTAAATAAACAAAAAATCAATAGGGAAAAGCCTTCAAAACGTGCTCATTTTAGATTTCAGTTAGCACAAACGTTGTGCTTACACGGACAAGTAAAGTCATTAATAATTTTAAAATATAGTTTTGAAAAAAAAAAAAAACTAAAAAATACGCTTTTACATTGGAATGCGCTGTGATCATCACGGGTTTCCCTCTGATTTTCAAAACTACTGAATATCGCACTTAAGTTTACATGCACTTATAATACATCAATATGCAATACAGTTTAGCCTTTAGTATTAAAAATAATATTAAATATATTACTTTTATATTTGCAAAGAACGTAAATTTTATCTTTTATTCAGAGTTACATACATACATACATACAAACAAACCCACATGTGAAATTAATAAAAGTGTATTAAAAAGAAACCATGAGCTACAGATAAACTAGAGTTACAAACAAAAAAAAAAGAGAGAAAAGAAAGAAAGCTTGCACGAGAGAGCCTCCAAAAGACATCAGATTTGACTGAATTGATCATCGGAAAGTACAAGTACACATAAAAAATAATGTAAAATGTCAAAATGTAAAGGATTACAAGAGTACAGTGCACCAAATGTTCAATTCCTCCATTTTTTTACAAAAAAGAACTAATTTCAAGACTATCATTTAAAATCTTTTTTATCTGTTGAATGCATGGTGTAGCCATTTGGCAACAAAACTATTTTTAATTAGAAAGGGGTGAAAATTTAGAGTTAAATTTTTTTAAATATTTTTCCATGTTTTCTTATTACATTGACAAACACATATATTTTTTTCTACGAAAAATAAAAAATCATGCAGTGTAGGGTTAAAGAAACTCTGCGACTTGGTGACCTTCTCTGCGACTTAGTGACGTGGGATCCGTGGGACCGAAGGAAGGAACATAAAGGAGTGCGACGATAAATTGCTATGTGCTATAGGGGTCGAGAAATATAGTACAAAACACTTCGCACCCAGAAAACAAAGAATGCATTTTCTTTAACTCATCACCTCTCCATTGATAATAACAATAACTGATTTAAACATCTGTATCTGTTTTTACTGTGATCAATGTGTTAAGAGATAGAATCTTATACTTTTTGCTAATTTGTTCGCACTAAGCCCAAAAGGGGACCACACTTGTTTTGTGGCGTAAAGGAGAGGATCTTCTGTCTCTTTCCATGATAATTAAATCTCAACGACAAGTGCCATAAATTTTGTTATCCCGTTAAAGATTATAGACCAGCAGGAGAGACGGAATAATTTAAGTTTTAAGTTGAAAAGATAGAAAAAAACTCCTTTGGCGAAATAGTGCGCAGAACTATGGGTCATTCCATGTCAAGTGTCCCAAACTTCGAGAAAATCCCCACTCGACCCCCTCCGATTTTAATGAAAATTTTTTTGGATGTACATATAAAACTCGCATGAAACCATACCAAACTATAGCTCTATAAGCCATATGGTTTCGACAATAAAAATTATTTTAGAAAGGCCTCTTTTTCGTGTCTTGAAAAAAAAATCACCAAATCGTCAAGTTTGTGCTTTTATTGCTCGCGACCTAAGACGATTATCAGAATCAAATTTGGTGATTCTGATCACTGTTTATGGTAGAATAGCCTACTTGTGTAACAGAAGCTCCACGCACTGTAGATTTTTTGCAGTTTGCTGCCAAAGTTAGTAAAAATCGTCGTATTTTGGCAAATTTGGCCACCCGTTATCAGCTTGTATCTGCTGAGAAAATGACTTTCTGAAGCTAATTCTTTCCTCGTTTGTAACATGATAGTTCGTCCGAAAGGTGTGCAAGTGGCATCTCGAAATCTCAAATAATTGCTGAATTATGCGAGTTGAAATTCCAGTCAAATTTCTTTTTTCTCGATTTTGTCTCAATTTCAATGGGCAATATCTCGCAAGGGTCATCTTGAATTTCAATTTTTTTTACATCATTGGAAAGAACACACTTTTCTTAACTAAAAAACGTTATTTTTATTTTTGAGACAAACCAGTTTCAAGGGGATATTGCAGATCAAAAATGTGTACGTCATTCAACGTGAAATTAAAGAAAAAAAGACATTGACCTCAAAAGTTGATGTCAATTTGTTCTATTAAAATTTACAGGAGCTATTGTTTTTATGTTCTGATAAAAAAAAACCTTTTTTAGATATTTTCGAACTTTAGTTTTTGTGTGCGCATCCGTAAAAACTCAAAAAATGGAAAAAAATAAAGTTTCGTTTATAACAGAAATAATTATCTTCTTATCGCTGCTATAAGAGCCTGAGTCTTTTCCAATGTATTATTTTTAAGATCTTGAAACAGAATTTTGGATAATATGTCACTTGGCAAGGTGTCATTAATATTTTAAATTCATAAAAAGCATTGTTTCCTTTTTCAAAAAAAAAAAATAAATAAATAAATAAATAAAAACAATTAATAAAAGAGATAAATAATAAATTAAACAGTTAATATGATGTGTACGTGGTAAAAAATATGTATAATAGGACTGCAGAGCTATTTTTCTAAAAAGCGATAACGAAAGTTTTCGATAGAGTTGAATATTGCAATTATTTCCACCGTGTAAATAAATGATAACAATAGTAATTGAACATATGATAAGTAGTAATTGAAAATCCATTCTTTATACTGTCGAGGATGTGTCTTTCAGCCTGTGATTGCAATTTGCCCATAAACAAAAATGATGAAAAATGGGAAAATGCTTTTTATGACCTTGAAACATTAATGACCTATAACCTTGCCAAGTGACATATCATCCGAAATTCTGTTTCAAGAGCTTAAAAATAACGCATAGAGAGACTCAAGCTCTTATAGCAGCGATAAGAAGATAATTATTTTTGTTAAAAACAAAACTTTTTTTTTTGCTTTTTCTTGAGTTTTTATGAATGCGCACTCAAACACTTAAGTTCAAAAATATCTAAAAAAGGGTTTTTTCATCAGAACATAAGTACAATAGCTCCTGCAAATAATAATAGAACAAATTGACATCAACTTTTGAGGTCTAATGTCTTTTTTTCTTTGATTTCACGTTGAATGACGTACACATTTTTGATCTGCAATATCCCCTTGAAACTAGTTTGTCTCAAAAATAAAAATAACGTTTTTTAGTTAAGAAAAGTGTGTTCTTTCCAATGATGTAAAGAAAATTGAAATTTAAGATGACCCTTGCGAGATATTGCCCTTTGAAATTGATACAAAGAAAAAAGAAATTTGACTGGAATTTCAACTCGCATAATTCAGCAATTATTTGAGCTATCGAGATGCCACTAGCACACCTTTCGGACGAACTATCAGGCTACAAACGAGGAAAGAATTAGCTTCAGAAAGTCATTCTCTCAGCAGATACAAGCTGATAAGGTATGGTCAAAATTTGCCAAAATACGATTTTTTACCAACTTTGGCAGCAAATTGCAAAAAATCTACAGTGCATGGAGCTTCTGTTACACAAGTAGGCTATTCTACCCTAAACAGTGATCAGAATCACCAAATTTGAGTCTGATAATCGTCTTAGGTCGCGAGCAATAAAAGCACAAACTTTACGATTTGGACAGTTCTTTCAAGACACGAAAAAGAGGCCTTTCTAAAATAATTTTTACTGGTTGAACCATAAGGCTTATGGAGCTATAATTTGGTATGGTTTCATGCAAGTCTTATACATACATCCAAAAAAAATTTCATCAAAATCGGAGGGGGTCGAGTGGGGACGCCTCGTACGCTTGACATGGAATGACCTCTATTCAAGTTTATTCAAAGGATTTTTTTTATTTTTATTATTCTAATTTTTCTTTATATCATCAAAAACCTCAGACCCGTCACAACTTCGGGGGGGGGGGGGGCACCTCCGACCATTAAACCTTGAAATTTTTTTTTTTTTTTTTTTCTTTTTTAGTGAATACTTTTTAAAAACTTTTGAGGTTTGAAAATTTCGGGGGGGGTTCTGACCCCCTGACCCCCCCCCCCCCCCCCGCTGGCTACGGCCTTGGACTTTTTCACAAAAAAGGGACCCTGTGAAAAATCCTGGACAGACCCCTATCCTAAGTTTTCAATTCAGATATTCGTGTGCTTTTTATTTATTTATTTTAGCTTTCAAACATTCATTGCCCCCCTATTGCCACTCAAGAATTCATCGCCCCTTTTAGAAGTCATATCGCCCCTTGGGGGGGGGGGGGAACGCTCCCAGGTTGGGAACCACTGCTTTAGAATAATGTTAACAGATTTTAAAATTCTACAAAAAACCTATTATTTAATTTAAAAATCTACCAGCAAAAATTGTCAAGAATGGCTAAAAATTAAAAATTTGCTTTCTCATAAAATTTAAAATAATTATATTTTAAATTAAAGCACTGACAAGAAACAAATCAATAACATTTATAGTAAATTAAAACGCTCAAGCAATTAAGTCATTCCATAAAAATTTCATTCTAGTAGGAGCACATTTAAGCGGAAGAGCAGATTGCGGTTAAATTTCCCATTTTATTCCAGTACTTTGGATTTTAATACAGAACAGACTTTACATTTTTGTTATATTTTGTACGGAATGTCTAAATAATGCCAACAACACAATTTTTCATTATCCTTCACTTTTCCCATGATTGTAACAAATAATACACTTATTAAAGAATCTGAACACCATATATTACCTATTATCAAGTATTTAAAAAAAATTTTTAAACATTTTTATTTTAATAAGATGCCAATTTAATGCAAAGGCTCATCTATTTTGTCTTTCTTCGAAATAAAAGAATTTTCATTCACTATCCTAAATTTATGTGTTTAGTATAATTGTTAATTAAAAAAAATCATTTTAAAAGAAAAATAATACAGCAAATGGAAAATTTTGTTTAAGTTTGCATGCATATTTGGGCACATATTAATAATTAATTTATTTCCTGATAATTGATGATCCTTTCTTCCCTGATCTCTCAATATAGTTTGGTAATTGTTAATAAATACCCTGATCAGAAGAATAAAACTTACTGGAACCTAACATTTTCCCATAGATATTTTCCTTGGGATAAATCCAACAAGATAAATTTAACAAATACTTTTTCTACGAAAAGTTTATAATTAATTAAAGCAATATGAAAAGCCAAAACAGAAAGACATCAAAGGTTTAGAAAACTGATCCAGAAGTTATACCTTTCACACTTAAAAAACTTTTTTTAAGCGTCATCGTGCACCTTCATAAGACTTTTCTACTTTGCTACATTGTAAAATAGACACCAACGAATTTCGGCCAAATATTGAGAACAAACAAATTAAGTAGTAAACTGTCAATTTAAAAAAAAATCAAGAAATATTATATTTCAAGAATACTAAAAGAATACTTATCTTTAGGGAAACTTTCCATTTTCACACGAGGCACGGAAAAAACATAAACATGCTCTGGTTTGCGGCTAGCATGTTGCCACTCACAGGTTGTTGTTCCAAATTTCCCGCCATGAAAGTGAATACATTTGCGCAGGCGTATTTTCATTTAAAAAACCTCTACTTGTAAACTTTGAAGCGATTATTTATGAATGTGTTAAAATAACAAAACAATGCAACATAAATGCCTTTGATGGTCCACTTAGCACGGATTTTGTTCAAGTTTGGAATTTTTAGCGTAAACATTACACTGAAGTGACAAAAGTCATGGGATACCTCTTAATATCGTGTCGGCCCTCCTTTTGCCCGGCGAAGTGCAACAACTCGACGTGGCATGGACTCAACAAGTCGTTGGAAGTCTTCTGCAGGAATATTGAGCCATGCTGTCTCGATAGACGTCCATAATTGTGAAAGCGTTGATGGGGCAGGATTTTGGGCACGAACAGACCTCTCGATGGTGTCCCATAAATGCTCAATGGGATTCATGTCGGGCGATCTAGGTGGCCAAATCATTCGTTGGAATTGTCCAGAATTTTCTTCAAACCAATTGCGAACAGTTGTGGCCCGGTGACATGGCGCATTGTCATCCATAAAAATCCCATCGTTGTTTGGGTACATGAAGTCCATGAATGGCTGCAAGTGATCTCCAAGTAGCTGCACATAAGCATTTCCAGTCAATGTTCGGTCCAGTCGCACTAGAGGACCAAGTCCATGCCATGAAAAAACAGCCCACACCATTACGGAGCCACCACCAGCTTGAACAGTGCCTTGCTGACAGTTTGGGTCCATGGCTTCGTGGGGTCTGCGCCACACTCGAACCCTACCATCGGCTCTTACCAGCTGAAATCGTGACTCATCGGACCAGGCCACGGTTTTCCATTCATCTAGGGACCAACCGATATGCTCACGTCCCCACGAGAGTCGCTGCAAGCGATGTCGTTCTGTCAGTAAAGGCACTCGAGTCGGTCTTCTGCTGGAATAGCCCAAGAAATCCAAATTTCTCCGCACAGTTCTAGCAGACACGTCCATTGTACGTCCCACATTGATTTCTACGGTGATTTGACGCAGTGTTGCTTGTCTGTTAGAATTTACGACTCTTTGCAGACGTCGCCGGTCTCGATCTTTAAGTGCAGGCGGTCGACCACTGCGCTGTCCATGGTGGGATGTTATGCCTGAAATTTCATACTCTCGGCACACTCTTGACACAGTGGATCTGGGAATGTTGAATTCTCTAACGATTTCCGAAATGGCATGACCCATGCGTCTAGCTCCAACTAACATTCCGCGTTCAAAGTCTGTTAATTCACATCGTGCGGTCATCATCACGTTAAAACCTCTTCACATGAATAACTTGAACAGAAATGAAAGCTCTGTAAAAGCACTGCGCATTTATACCTGTTCTATGCGATGCTACTGCCATCTGAAAATTTGCATATTGCTATCCCATGACTTTTGTCACTTCAGTGTATTAGGACAAGCGTCCCTATTATGGGGACCCTAGTCATTACTAATGCATTTTTTTACAGTATAAATCAATTCCTCATAAAGTTTAATCATATTCATAAACATTAGAGGACTATTAGTGGCCCATTGTTTCTATAAACAACATAGGAGAGTAACAGAGGGAAATAAAGAGGGAGTTGAATGCGGGGCCTCCTTTTCTTCCTCCGTGCCACCACGCTTCAGAGCAGCAAATTTTGGCCTTATTAAAGTACTTAACACTGGAGTCTCCACAGGGACTTTCTTCAACAACACAATTAACATTTTCTACGCTTGTAATTGTGCTTTAAGATGTTTAAGTTACGCATTGATGAAGCGAGATATAAACATACTATGAAGCTAAAAACGTAAAAAAATATTAGTTTAGTGCAAAGCACATGCGATAATAAACGGTATTTATACAACCACAGCATTTTGTTATTCGTATATGAATATCTGCAAAAAAGTCACCCTCCCCCCACTCGAGAAAATTTTTTGCTGCGTCACTATAGTGACGCCTGACGCAGCTCAAACTGCTTTTTTTTCTTTTTCTTTCTGCTTAAGACTCTGACGTCATGAAAATAAAATAATTTACATAATTGTTAAGTAAATGAAAGGTACCCGTTTTCGAAAATCAAAAATTATTTTTTTTTTCGTACGTTTACCTTAAGAACCAGTTTTGTTGCTGATGTAAACTATTTTGATTAAAAATATCTTTGAAAAAAATTTTAAATACAAAAAGCTAGTTTTGGCTACAGTCAGGATGGAAACAATTCTCCCCCCCCCAGCCCCTTTTAAATGATGTACATTAGTTTCATTTATGCCCCAATTATTGCAGAAGAAGTAAAGTATCAGTTTTAAATATTTTCTCTGAAGTATTTTTCATATACATCATGAAAAATACTTCAGGAAAAATATTATAATCTAGTCAACTCGCGATAACTCGAATTTTTCGACATCTCGAAAATAAATTTTTTTCCCTGCACCTTTATTGCTGAATTTTTTCTCTTTAACTCGAAGTATTTTTTTCTTATTCTCGATAACTCGAATTTTTTTCTGATTCACTCAACTTCAGTCTCCCAAAACTCGGATTGTCAAACGCCATCAGTGCCTTTTGCCATTGAAGTGTTTTGTACTCTCTCACTGGCGCGCTCTTAAAAATGCGAAGCGATTTTCACAGTTGTCTTACCCACAGACATGTGGGTGGGGAGACACGTTTCAGCTGCTCCTTGCTTTCAGTCGTGGACAATGGTCAACATTCCAGGAAAAATGACACCTCATCTTCAACTTGACTGACCAGTCCCCTTGCCTTCGTCTTCCTACTTTACTCAATGCTGTGAAAAAGCTGAGGCTTCTTTTTTATATCGTTATCGTAGAATGGCTACAAAACGAAATGCTCTACATTTTCTTTTGCAGAGAAGAAAAGGGTGATTAGAAAAAGGAGGAAAGAAAATATATGCATAAGTACTTATATTGAATTTAGTTTTTGTAAGGTTGTTTAGGTTTTGTTTTACAAACTAATGCAAATTTTTATAAGAGTACTAAAATTTGTTATTTAAACAAAAAAGAATAAAGAGTGAAATGAAGATAAAATGCAGATTTGTGATGTCTTTGAAATATTTGCAAAAAAAAAAAAATAAATAAATAAATAAATAAAAAAAATGCATATGTCATAAAATAACATTTTAAGTATTCGAAACTTTCGCAAATTATTATAAGAGTACTAAAATGTGTTATTTTTTTAAAAAAAGAATAAAGAGTGTGAAATGAAGATAAAATGTAGATTTATGATGTCCTTGAAATATTTGCAAAAAAAAATGCATATGTCATAAAATAACATTTTAAGTATTCGAAACTTTCGCAAAGTATTATAAGAGCACTAAAATGTGTTATTTTTTTTTAAAAGAATAAAGAGTGAAATGCAGATAAAATGCAGATATATGATGTCTTTGAAAAATTTGCATAAAAAATGCAGACATTTGAAGCAATACAGACATGGAAATGAAGAAAAAATGCAGACATTTGAAGCAATACAGACATGGAAATGAAGAAAAAATGCAGACATTTTAATGTCTTCGTAATATTTGCAAAGTTTTTACAGAATCTGTAAAAAAAATTCTTTTTTTGCAAAATTTTTGAAGATATTTTTTAGCTGGGTACAGGGTGATTATAAATTAACGTGAGGTGTTTGGAGCCCTCTAGCACGTGAAGTAATGGGGAAAAGTCAAATTTCATGATCACACATATTAGACCATGGGATTTTGATTTCTGAAATAAAAAAAAGATTAAAAAATCACCACCAGGGGAAATTTTTGCCCTGTAATAGTGTATTACTCTGATTATTGATGAATTAAATACTACTGACAAAATATGCATCAGGCCCGTCATTTAGGGGGGCAGGAGGGGTCAATTGCCCCCCCCCCCCTGGCTTTGAGAAATCAATGTATTTACATATAAGTGGGCGTGGTTTTTTATGTTTTCCTGTGAAATTGCATTGTGTTTGGACCCTTTGCCCCCCCCCCCTCCCTGGAAAAACTTGAAATGACGTCCCTGAGATGCATCCATTTTATTTGCAAAAGTATGGCTTTTTTTATCACAAATGTGTTCAATATGATCACCATTGTGAAGTTTCAAGAACTGCATATGATGCACAGGGATGTCATTTCAAGTTTTTCCAGGGGGAGGGGCAAAGGGTGAAAACTCAATGCAATTTCATCGGAAATCAACAAAAACCACGCCCACTTGTATGTAAATACATTGATTTCTCAAAGTCAGGGGGCAATTGACCCCCCCTGCCCCCCCTAAATGACGGGCCTGATGATGCACAACATTTTCCAGACCAGTTCATAACATATCAGAATTTATTTCTCTGACTTTTGAAGTTATGATATCTTTTAAAATTGGTATCAGAAACATATCTTTGATACACAACACTTTTCAGATATCACCACACCGAAAATCACATTGATTGAGATCGGGCGACCTTGGGGGCCATACCTTTGGAAATGAGCGGCTAATGATTCTACTTTCAGAGAATATGTTCCCGCAAAACACGCTGCATTGTAAGTCCAATGAGGGGTGGCGCACCATCCTGCATAGGGATGAACTGGTTCCCCCGGACAAGTCTCAATGCCCCCTCTCGTCAGACGCCCTCTGACTTCGTGTTTTTTTTTTTTTTTCAATTAAATGCTAGTTGCCCTCTGACTTCCTTTTTTTAAAAAACAAAATAATTTAAAGTAAAATTTTATCTTATTTATTTTCTCCTGCATTGCTAACAATTCTTGGAGAAAAAGTGCTTTTCTAAGAGAGATTCTTTTCCGCGCCATTCTACACAAAAGGGTGTAAGAAAACCCCGTATTTTGAGAAAAACGTCAAATACCCAGCGTTTTTGCACGGAAACTGCAATTTAACCCCTCCCTTTCTGAAAATGACCAGTAGCGTACATAGCTTCGTTGCGCCCCATGCAAGATTTGTAAGTACACACCCATCTCCTTATTACACAGCAGAAAATATTTTTTCTGCGTAACTTATAATGCTATTCTTCTGGCTCGTGCACCCTCAAACCTTGTGCGTCCCCGCCCCCCTGTGCCGCGGGGAGTACAAGGATGTCGTGAACACCACTGAAAATGACCCCTCCTGCAGCAGAAGCTGGATCCGCCCTTGATTTCATTTAGCCTTTGCATACAACTATGCGTTTTAAGATCTGTCGCCCAAAAACAAAAGTGTTCGCTTTTTCTTCTCAAAAAAGGGGGGCGGGCGGGGCTCTTTTACTAAGTTTACAATCTGTTCCCCAGCTTACATTTTACAATGGAGGAGTATTGGAGCATATTATTTGTTCTACTGCATACTTTTTTATGGTATCCGGACATAATCCCGACAACCGAAATCCCGACAAGCCAGAATCCCGACAGGGTCAAAATCCCGACAAGACAGAATCCCGACACCGTCAAAATCCCGACACGGCCAGAATCCCGACACAGCCAGTATCCCGACACGGCCGAAATCCCGACACGGCCAGAATCCCGACACAACCAGAATCCCGACACGGCCGAAATCCCGACACGGCCAGAATCCCGACTGGGACTAAATCCCGACACGGCCAGAATCCCGACTGGGACGAAATCCCGACACGGCCAGAATCCCGACAGGGACGAAATCCCGACACGATCAGAATCCCGACACGGCCGAAATCCCGACACATCCAGAATCCCGACAAGGCCAAAATCCTGACACAGCCAGAATCTCGAGTGGGTCGAATTCCCTAGAGAATCTAAATACAATCACTCATAGAATATATACTAATTAACATATACTATTAGTTACATATACTAATTAATAGTTTTGCTGATCACAAATTCATTTCATATTTTTTGGGGAAGGGAGGGGGGTCAAAAGGTATGAAGTTTGAAAATTGAATTTTCGCAACCTGGAGTTTAATGTTAAACTATTATATTTTATCACATATATTCATGAAGAAAATGAACTACACTGTAAAAATCGAATGTTGTTCTAACAGTATAATACAGCTAATTTTATAGTAATAAACTGCAAAAATTTGTCATTTAACAGTAATAAACTGTAAAATTTCTACTTTTACAGTACTAAACTAAAATTGCTAATTTTGCAGTTTATTACCGTGCATTTTAGTTTTAAACTGGAACCTCTGCTGCCAGTATTATACTCTTGTTTATACAGTATAATACAGCAAAATTTTACAGCAATAAACTGCAAAATTTCTAACTTTACAGTAAGAAACTGTAAAATTAATAGTTTTACAGTTTATTACTGTGCATTTCAAATTGGAACTTCAACTGCCAGTATTATTCTGTAAAAAACAAAAGTTCATTTTTTGCAGTGTATATGAACAGGCGCGCCGTGAACTTACATTTTCAGGAGGGGGAAAATTCTCTTTACCGAATGAAATTCCAAAATATGCCGAATGATAAAGTACAAGCTACGCACATACCTTAAACCTTTACTTTATAAGTAAAGACAATAGCTATATCACTAAAAAAATATGAAAAACGAGCATTTTCAAACTTTTCCTCAGATTATTGAAAAAATTTGAACTTTGAAAAATAACAACGGGGCAGCAGCAAACGTAGACTTAGGTGAGTCCCCCCAAAACATTTGTAAGTGCACCGCTCCCCCCCCCCCCCCCATTGAACTATAAAAAAAATCCCCGTGTAAGTCATAGTGCTACTTTCCTGGATCGTTCACCCTTAAACCTCGTGGAAGAAAGTCGATTTTCCTGTGAATAAAATGTATAAAAAGAGAAACTTTGCGCCCCCTCCCATCGCCGTTCACAGATCGTCAATTAAGCCTAAACTAATGTTTTTAGGACTTAAATGTCACGTTTTTTTGGGGGGGAGGGGATAGCCCTGAACCTCCTGACATCATTGAACATTGTTTAAAATTGTTTTTTGGCCCTCAATTTCGAAAAATTGCTAGTAAGCATCCTTGAAAACCATGTCATTCCGGTAGAATTCTCATTTGCAGTTTATTGCTGTAAAATTTTGCTGTACTATACTATATAAACAAGAGTATAATACTGGCAGCAGAGGTTCCAGTTTAAAACTAAAATGCATGGTAATAAACTGCAAAATTAGCAATTTTAGTTTAGTACTGTAAAAGTAGAAATTACAGTTTATTACTGTAAAATGACAAATTTTTGCAGTTTATTACTATAAAATTAGCTGTATTACACTGTGAGAACAACATTCGATTTTTACAGTGTAGTTCATTTTCTTCATGAATATATGTGATAAAATACACTGGCGGAAAAAAAAATCCCAACACCAAGAAAGACTTGTGTTAGATAAACGAAATTTGGTAAGCGTGTTTATACAACTGAAAGATGACATCGATTGAAATTTCGTGTTCCGCGCACAAGTGTGGCGCAGCTGGCGTCACACAGAACATGCAAATAAGGCTTGTTTTAAAAGCGTGTTGTGAAGCTCGTGTGCATTATTTTTCCGTGAAATTTGACGTATTGCGTTCATGTTAGCCAGGACTGCCTTTAAGAAGACGAAGAAGCCATTATCAACAGCTCACCGAGTTTAAACGAGGTCGTACAATTTGGCTACGAGAAGGTGGATTTTCATTTCGCGATATTGCAGTAAGACTTGGGTGGGAATGTTTCCACCATGCATGATTATTGGAAGCTATGGGCAAGGGATGGTGCTACCTCAAGAAGATCGAGTTCCGAGCTGCCACGTGGCATGACTGAGAAGGAAGATCGCCGAATCTTGCGTATGGCTGTGGCGCATCGTACTGCATCTGCGGCTGACATTCGAGCTGCAGTTTGTACCGTCGTGACCCAAGGAACGATAAGAAACTGTTTACTTCAAGGACAGCTCCGAGCCAGGCAGCCTGTAACCGGTATTCCATCGACTGCAAACCATTGCCTTTTCCGACGGCAGAGGTGCCGCGACAGAGCTCACTGGAAGTCGGAGTGGAGATCTGTTGTAATTTTTGATGAAAACAGATTCTGAATTAGTGCCAGTGGTGGCTGTATATTGGTCAGAAGGAGGCCAGGGGACTGCCTGCATCCAAGCGGTCTACGGCCTAGACAAACGGGACTCACACCTGGAGTTATGGTCTCTGGAGCAATTTCCTACGACAGCAGGGGCATTCTTGTGGTTATCCCAAACTCACTGACTGAAAATTTGTCGTCAGTCTGTTAATTTAACCAGTAGTACAGCCCTTCATGAGTAGCATTCAAGGGGGCGTTTTCCAACCGGATAACGCTCGCCCTCACATCGCTGCTGTAACGCAATGTGCTCTACAGAGTGCTGACATGTTACCATGACCTGCAAAATCACCAGGTCTGTCTCTAATTGATAACGTATGGGATATCATGGGGTGGCACCTCGAGCATCATCCACAGTCAGCAATGACGCTCTAGTATTGACACAGAAAGTGCAACAAGCATGGAACTCCATACCTCAAAGTGACATTCGGCACCTGTATGACATAATGCATGCACGCTTGCAGGCTTGCCTTCAAAATTCTGGAGGTTACACCCTCTATTAAATTAACATAATTTCACATTTGCACAGCGTTTTCTTGAGCTTAAATTAGCCAGTGATCTTGTACATTTAATCAATTAAACATGTTAACTAGACAATTGCATTACCCAAATTTCATTACTCTACGGCAATTTTTTCTTGGTGTTGGGATTTTTTTTCCTGCCAGTGTATAATAGTTTAACATTAAACTCCAGGTTGCGAAAATTCAACATTCAAACTTCATACCTTTTGACCCCCACCCCCTTCCCCCAAAAATAGGAAATGAATTTGTGATCAGCAAAACTATTAATTAGTATATGTAACTAATAGTATATGTTAATTAGTATATGTTCTATGAGTGATTGTATTTAGATTCTCTAGGGAATTCGACCCACTCGAGATTCTGGCTGTGTCGGGATTTTGGCCTTGTTGGGATTCTGGCCGTGTCGGGATTTCGGCCCTGTCGGGATTTTGGCTTTTCGGGATTTTTGCCCTGTCGGGATTCTGGCTTTTCGGGATTTTGGCAGTGTCGGGATTCTGGCTTGTCGGGACTTTGGTTGTCGGGATTTTGGCTGTCGGGATTTTGACTGTCGGGATTATGACCCAGACCCCTTTTTTATCAACTGGAAATGATCTTCTTTCAATGGAATATTATTCAATTGGGGGGTGAAGAGGAATATTTAATTACATTTGACGCTATATGCAATTTTTTTATGTCTATACATTTTAAACTTACCTTTTTTGGTGAAAAAGGATTTATTTGTGTAAATATGCATTTCTTACTTTATTTTGGAAAAACATTTTGGTGTCAAAGCATTAGAAGTACTAAAAGAACCAATCAATTTTTATCCTGGCTTAGTCTCCACTTTAAACTATTTTTAAAAATCCGTTTAAATTTATGCGCGG
>JAXGGA010013323.1:0-35651 GCA_038373865.1 Uloborus plumipes | reverse complement strand
TTTTTTTTAATTCCTAGAAAAGCTTTAAAAAAAAGTTGTGTTTTTTTTAAATGGATTTTAGTCAACGGGTAAAATTATGTCATATTCTTAGTTACTAACTATATCTGTGACTAAGGGGACATGATATTGATGGACTTATCATCTTCATCCATGGTAAAAAGTAAGTTTCAAAAATTGTCACATATCACCTTGCCCTTTCAATTTCCGTACAATACAATACACATAAGCACAAATCACATGAATCCTTTCATGGGCCTTGGGAAATTCAGTTCCCAACTACATGATATTAAAAATACACCTATACGAAGTCAAAAACTTGATCCGTGAGCCTGATGACTAGCCCTTTAACAAAACCAGAGAGAGTCTAAAGATGCATTTTTTCGTCTTCAATTTCGGAAAATTTCTGGGAAAGCACACCTATCCCACGAATTCCTTCTTCTAATTTCACAAAAAGTTGCTTGAAACTACTTTTCTTGGAAAAATTCCGAAGGTGAGCCCCTTTACCGTTCCTTCTCCCAACATTTGGCAAAAAGTAGCTTAAAATGAGTTTATTAACCGACTTCAACAAAGGAGGAGGTTATACACTTCGTCGGAGAATTTTTTTTTTTTTTTTTTGTATGTTATAAGATTACTCGAAGACGCCTGGACCGATTTCGAAAATTCTTTTTTTGTTTGAAAGCGTTTTCTTTCCGATTGGTCCCATCCTCTCGTGATCCGGGATTGACAACGGGAACCTGCAGAAATCGTTCGAAATAGAAACCGGGATCACAGTAACCGTAATAATGACAATTTTGCATGGAAGGCTTCTCTGGATTGCATAATAAAATTCATTTCTATGGTCTTTTTGAAATTTTTATGTATCTACTTATATTAAAAACTGAGTATCTTTCTATGTCTTTCTTCTGAAAGCCAATGAACTGAAAGTCGAACCAGGTACCGATAGATTCGTAATTTTTCAAGCTTTATTAGTTTTAATTTAAATAAGGTTTGATAAAGGGATTCTGAAGGATTTAAAAAAAATCTTTAAATTTTTGTCAAATTTTAAACGATTAGTCTTAAATGATTAAATATAAAATCCATTGTTATAAAACGTGGTTGATGTGAAACAGTGATAATAATCATAATGAGAATTTTGAATGAAGGCTTAACTGAATCAAACATGAAACCCATTAGCGGTTCACGTACGTAGTATTTTTATCGCTACTTGTAATTTTTTGAAATATAAGTTAGCTGTACAATTTAAACTTACCATTACCTTATTTCTGAAGTACATTCACACTAAAAAGAATAAAAAAAATATTTTTGAAAAAAAATTGAACCGACTTCAGAACTTCACTAGGCAACTGCTCTAAAAAGTAAAAAATAATTTGATTCTTTGAACACCATCGATACTAAATTTAAACATAAGTTTTGAAGTCGGTGCAAAAACTATATGTAGAATGATGTTTCACTATATTTTGCCAGCATTTCTCAGAGAAAATTAAGAGCTGAATATTTATACCATTACATAGATATGTGGTTGTCAATGTAGTGTATGCGAATGCGATTAAAGAACCCGGATTCATTGAAATTTATATTTATTGTTGAATTATAGTTTCAAATTCTATTCAGTGCTTTTGCGCCAACTTCAAAACTTATGTTTAAATTTAGTATCGATGGTGTTCAAAGAATACAATTATTTTTTACTTTTTAGAGCAGTTGCCGAGTGAAGTTCTGAAGTCGGTTCAATTTTTTTAAAAAAATATTTTTATATAGGACTTTAATTGCAAATTATTTCCAGAATAAATCTTCCGTTTACATATGATATCTTCAAAGATAACTTCTAAATTTATTATAAGCATGAGAACTAATCAACGTCTCCTCCATTAATTTTATGATTACCAAAGAAAATTTAAAATTGCCTTTTTAAAGCTTTAATATATTGAAGTATTTCCGAGGAAAATTAACTTCTTTCATGTGTGTGTGTGTGTGGGGGGGGGGGGTCATTTCCAAGCCTCATTGACTTTTCATTTTACTTCATGAGTATCGATGTTTAATGCCCGCTACACGAATGCAGAATGTGACGTCCCCTAGTGCATTACAACATTCTTCATATCTTTTCATAGCAAATAATCATCATTGAATTCAATTTTCTTTTTGACTTTGAATGGATCCTTGAGTAGCGTTCTTCCCACCCCTAAAATTTAAATGCACACATAAAGTTCGGCAAAATAAAGTATGCTCCCTTAATTGTTAATAAAACATAACAAATGCTAGAAATTTAAAAGCTAAATAAAAATGGCCCATGAAAGGGTTAAAGAAAAAACATGTTACAAACATGGTCACGGACGTCATAAAATTTCAAATCGATTCAGTGTCGCTATTTTGAACATTTATTTACTTTGAACTTGAATTTGACTGCATTTTGTCTTCATTATAATCTGAAAAAAATCCACATTTTTTTTCTTTGAGTTTTCTCTAAGTATTTTATAAGTTTTCAGAAGCACATTCCAAACATGCTTAAATTTTCTGCAGATTTTTTTTTACTGGGAGACGTCAAAGATTTTGCAATGACGCAAGTCTATCATGGCTTTTTAAATAAATAATAATAGCCAAGAAGAAACAAGAAGTTCTGTCAAGAACTAAACGAGCCTACTTTCCCGTACATCGACATCAGCATTGTAGCATCTGATCAATATTCTCTTGATTATCTGAAACTGAAAATTATGTCAAACATAACTTTATAGCACTTAAAGCTGATTTCTAAAAGCAAAATATACCCCTCTCATCAGATGAAATAGACACGTAAAAATTAAATAAACGAGTCAAATAAGTTTTGTCGCACCTTTTAAAGAATGTAACTGTTATAGTTCTTCCGTAGAAAAATTCCACAATCGTTTTCAAAAGAAAAAAAATAAATAAATAAAATAAAAGTACAAAGAACTTCAAAACACATTTTATCAAAGAAAGAAAAAAAAAACTCGTTCGTTAATAAAATGTCTTGAATTTCATTTTTAATCCGTTGCCAGTTGTTAAATATAAATAAAAAATAAAATGCTCTCGTGAATGAAAAATTTTTGTTAACAAAAAAAAAAAATATCGTCTGCCAAAAAAAAAAATCATAATAATAATAAATTAAACAAAACAAATAAATAAATAAACAAAAAATCGTCTGCCCAGTCAGTCATTTTTTTCTGAGCCTGCATTTCCGCCATGTTTGCGGAGTCGGAGTCGGAATCAGAGTCCTCACAGAAGATTATTCAGAAAAGTACTTTACAATACATTATTTATCAAAACCATTTTCTTACAAAGTTAGTTTGAAGGAAATCCGCCTTGAAGTTCAGAATCAACATTCAATTTAAATTTCTCCGTAGGCGCTCATGTTAAAATTTTTTCTGAACGGTTCATCATTGAACGAAAAATGGTTCAAATTGAAAAGTGAAATATGGGAATGAGCCTCTCCGAGATCTTTCGAACAAAAAAAAGTTTATTCAATTCGGACGGTTCACTTAAAAGTTATTAGGTGGGGAAAGGTTGTTTGAACGGTTCAATGTTGAACGAAAAAAATGTTCAAATTGAAAATTTAAATACGGTAATGAAGCATCCTTGCCGAGATCTTTCGAACAAAAAAAAGTTTGTTTAAATCGGACTGTTCACTCAAAAGTTATTAGGTGTGAGAGCTTGTTTGAACGGTTCAATGTTGAACGAAAAATTGTTCAAATCGGAAATTTAAAAACGGGATGAAGTATCCTTGACGAGATCTTTCGAACAAAAAAAGTTTGTTAAATCGGACGGTTCACTCAAAAGTTATTAGGGGTGAAGCTTGCTTGAACGGTTCAATGTTGAACGAAAATTGTTCAAATCGAAATTTAAAAACGGAATGAAGTATTCTTGATAAGATCTTCGAACAAAAAAAAGTTGTTAAATCGGACGGTTCACTTAAAAGTTATTAGGTGGGAAAGGTTGCTTGAACGTTCAATGTTGAACGAAAAATTGTTCAAATCGGAAATGTAGATACGGGAATGAAGTATCCTTGAAAAGATCTTTCGAACAAAAAAAAGTTTGTTCAAATCGGACTGTTCATTAAAAAGTTAGTATCGCGAGGCAGGTTGTTTGAACGGTTCAAAGTTGAACCAAAAATTGTTCAAATCGAAAAATCAAATATGGGAATGAGCTGCACTCGCCGAGATCTTTCCAACAAAAAAAATTTTGTTCAAATCGGAATGTTCATTCAAAAGTTATTAGGGGGGGACAGACAGACCGACAGACCGACCGACAGACCGACACACAAATTCCCCATCTCAATACCCTACTTTCAAATTTTTAATTTTTCGATATTTATTTCATTTTTTTCTTTCATTTTGCCTTTTTTTTACTTGGCGATATTTTTTTTACTTGGCGATATTTTTTGGACTTGGCGATATTTTTTGGACTTGGCGATATTTTTTGGACTTGGCGACATTTTTTAGATGCATTAAGCCAATTTTAATGCTTTTTTCGTCTCTTTTATTTTTAACGGGAAAGTAGGCTAAAAAGAAAAACCCATACAATATAAAAAAGTTCGTACTAATGCTAGGACATGATTAGATCACCAATGACAACTTCAAAACACACATCTATAAAACACGGCAAATAGATTATTGACAGAATGCAGTGGTGTCCAACCTACTGCCCGCGGGTCATATGTGTGGCCCGTGAGGCTGATCCTTGTGACCCGTTGTTGTGTTCAACCAATGTGTTGAAAAATATGTGCGTAAACCTTCTTAGACAACCGATAATGTTCATTCAGTATTATGAATGATTGTTGCAAATTTGAAGTCGTAATATTACAAGCAAGTCATTGTTTTCACTTTTCTTAATCGCCTTGTTTTCCATTGTAATCCGGAACTCAACTGAATATTTTAAAACTTTATATTTGTCCCCCCCCCCCTGCGAGATTCATCTTAACATGAGGTGTCTCCCTCGGGTAAAAACCGTTGGCACTACTGATACAATATAGTACTGTATTTAAATCTCTTAGCCTCTCTCTCCTGTTGCATCTTGAGCGATTTTTATTTGAAACTCTCTTTCGCTGGCGCTTCTCACTGATAAACAAAGTGCCCTTAAGATCTGATAATATTTTGACTTGGGCATAGGCTTATGAGGTAGACAATAAATTTCGAAGCCCCTCAAATTGTTGATAATGAAACTGAATTACTTTTGAAATGAACCGTCAGCGTAGAGAATTGGAGGGGAACATTAGGGAGAGATCTTTCTTTGGGGGCTCGACTATTGAGTTTTGGGGCCATTGGACCCGAACTTTATTTGCAACAAAAAGTGTGACAGTGTAACATCACGCACTTTTTATTAGAATTTGTTTGAGAAAAGAAAAATACCGCCACGTTGATTTTCTTCCAGATGTGAGAAAATGGGGCATGGGGTGAGCGAGGGGGGGATGTAAGTAGAAGTGTGATACTTTGCGATAGGTGAAGGGAGGTTGAGAATGTTGTAAAAAAATGTGACATTTTCCATGCACAGCTCTTTTTTCCCCTCTAGTCTAACTTTTCAGTTCCATTCGACATTTGGTAAATAAAACTACATGAGGCCACTTTGCTGTTCATGAAGTTTTAGAAAAAAAAAAAAAGATTGAAACTTGAAATGTTTACGTTTCAGAACCTTTGCTTTACTTTTACATGGCAAAAAAAAAAAGAAGAAGAAAGTCAACTAAACGAAGTTTCTTTTTTTAATGAGAAAAATGTAAGTTAAATTGCTCTGAATAGGTCATATTCTTTCCATAAACTATTATAACACGTTTTTTTCTCTTCTAAATGGATTTTTAATCTTAAAACTTTTTTTTAAAGAGCATAGCAACAAGAAACTATGGAACAGAAACAGGTTTTTGTAAACAAGATGCGAACGTAAAACTCTCTTTGGGGGAACGTACGGGGCCCCTGCTCAGGGGCTGTTGGGGGAAAAGAAACAACAAATTTTTTCTCCTCTCCTTGCGGTCGTCTCGGCCAATGGCAGGACCAGATTATGTCTTCTGGAGGGAGGGGGAGGGGTGGACACAAAAAGATAATTTCACACGCGCTGCTTTTCCTATGCTTTTGGATGGCTTTTCAGTTCGCCTCAGATTCTAGTGGTTCCTACGTTTGATCCTGATTTCTGAGCTATGTCTGGCTTTTCGGTAAGGATATTTTATTCTATAATCAGCTCTTATTCTTCATAATTTGCTTTGTACCCAGAGCCTGATTACCGCAGGGGCACGCGGGGCACAGGCCCCTCCTCTTAGATTTCAGAGGGGCGCAAAATCCCCTTACTTTATCCAATGTCTCTTAAATACTAAATTCCTACTGTATATTTTACTTAAATGCCTACTGTATACTTTACTACAGTAGAGAATAGAGATGAGTTCGGGCTCACTTTTGAAGGCCCGAGCCCGCCCAAGCCCGAGAATTTTTAATCCGAGCCCGCCCGAGCCCGAGTGATATTGTCTTGTTTTGAGCCCGACCCGGCCCGAGCCCGAGTGTATCAAACATCAATATATATTTTTAATTTCCACTTGGGATGCACTGCCATATGGTATATCGTAATAGCAATCTCAAATATATTATAAGTGGGTGCTATCTTTTTGAATTGTTATTATTGCTGCCATTAAGAAAAACTGTTCTCACGCTCTTTAAGTACCCCAATATTTTATTCCGTGAACGTTGTATTTGTATGAAAACTGACTATCTTAATATGAGATCGAGCCCGAGCCCGCCCGAGCCCGAAAGTTGCTTGAAGTTAAGGGCCCGAGTCCGTCTCGGGCTCGGGTTCGGGCTCGGGCTTTCGGGCTCGGGCCGAGCCCGGCTCATCTCTAGTAGAGAACCAATTATCCGGGATGTTTGGGACCACAGCTATCCCTGATAACTGAATTTTCCGGTTTTCTGGATCGCTACGAAGCGATATTTGCCAATTGTTTATAAAACCCAAGTTACTATAACAAATAGTAATGCATCTTAAAATATGAAGAGAAAACGATCCAGAAATGCTTATAGATATTACAATATTAAAAATTTCTGAGCTATATGCCACTTTGAAGAAACCTTTCATATTCATTTAGGTACTTCAAAAGAAAAACAAAAAAGAAGCTCTTCATTTTTTAGAAATTGCCGAAAATGCGTATTTTAAAAAGTGGCGGAAAAATCGATAAAATGTTGCCGGTTTTCTGGTTTCCCGGTATTTTGGTTCCCGGATAAAAGGTTCTGTACTGTATTATACTAAAAGTCTACTATCTATGTCGACGTATATTTTTCTCTCAATAATTTGATAGCATTATTTTTTTTAAGTTCGATCTTTTCACAAAACTTTTATTTCATTCTGGTATAGTAACAATTTTTTTACTTGTAAAGCGTAACTGATATGAGAAGGAGGGGTGGGGGCCTGAAGTAGAAATGTGCCCCATGTCCGATGTCAGGATGATCAGGCTCTGTTTGTACCCCAGGCTAGAATGAGCTTAAAATTCACTCAAACATAAATGAAGGAAATAACGGAATGGGACAGAATTACGACAACAACGATGACTGCTCAGGGTGAGCAGTTAAAATTTTTACTTCATTTTAAAAAGGTGAAAGCGATTTCGTGGGACGTCAAATTAGAAAATTATGCATTGGTGTTTTTGTACTTTAAAAACTTTGTGTTTATTGACTACAGGTCACATGACCTCGGTGTTACGTGATGTTTCGAAAATGCGGACATTTAACTGCAGCGCTTGCACTATGAATCATGTTCTGGTTTCTCAAACATAAAGACATTTATTTTTGTGCCGGAATTGATTGCGTTAAATCTTTTAGGGTAGTGAAGGTGAAAATGAAGAAATCTTGGTTTGAATCATATTCAAAAATGTAAGTGAATTGCGCGGATTTTTTTTTTTATAAAACTGGTTAGAACCGGTTCTTGAAACAAACAAAAGCACTGTAAAAAGTCGCGGTTTTGCTTCTAGGCCTCAAAATACAGCATTGTATAAGAATTGAGCAATTTTGAGGCTGTGGTGCACAAGTTTTGCACTGAATTTTGAACATTTGAACGAAAAAGTGAGAAATGAATGAGTGCGTGATGGTTGTGGTGTGATTGTCTGAAGCAATCAAATGCAAAAATTCAGAAATAAAAATTTTTGAAACCGCCCAGCTAAAAACAATTTACAAATCCCCGATTTAAACAGATGACGCTTTTAACGTAATATTTTTCAATGTAGCTAATGTAGAACTAAAGTATCATTCTCTGTATCAACTTTCTCCCATAACATCAAATAATTCGAAAATAATATGCAATGCAAAATTTATAAAGTATTTTTGGTGCAATGCTCATTTATTTTACATTAATCTTATCTTTATTTTGAATGTTTTTGTTTTTTACAATTTTTGTACAAGTGCATACGGGGCAAAGTGATATTGTTCATTTCGTTTACTTATTCAATCATTTATTTGCTCACTCACGTATTTGCTTGTTAATTAATTAATTTAATATAACTCAATTAAAAAATTACTTATTTATTTTTTCATTCACTAATTTTCTTGTTCATGCATTATATCACTAAATTATTTATTTTCTCATGCATTATTAGTTAATTTATTAATTCGTTTATCATTTCATTATCTATTCTTGTGTTCATTCATTCTTTTATTTACTCACATTCATTTGATCGAAATATTTTCAACAAGCAAATGAAAAATGTTTCATTTGAAAAATACTGTATTTTTTCTCAGTCCCCTGAAAAAAAATTTTGTTCTGAAGGTACAAGTTTGCTTTCGAAAATTAAAAATAATGTTTCAATGCAGGTTTTATGAAAAACTAATTGCGATGGGTGTGCGTGTGTGTAGGCGGTCGTGTGTGTTAGGGTGTGTCACGAAAAAAGTTGATAAAAAGTTGTTTCTCTATTCACATAGTTACCAAAAAAATTTATTTTGAAATTAAAAAATATTTAGGTCTGCCGAGATTACCTTGAAGTTTCAAGATTTTTAGTAAAAACAATGATTTAAAAAAAAATGGATAAATTATGTGCAAAGCAAAAATAATTATGTAAGTGCAAAAATGGACTACTCAAGGCAGGGACGTCATTTCAAGTTTTTCCAAGTGGGGGGGGGGGGGGGGCAAAGGGTCCAAACACAATGCAATTTCATCGGAAAACAAAAAAAAAAAAAAAACCACTCCCACTTATATGTAAATACATTGATTTCTCAAAGCCGGGGAGGGGGCAATTGACCCCGCCCTCCCCCCCCCCCCCAAAAAATGACCGTCCTGACTCAAGGTGTAATCTTTACTAATAATACACTGGCGGAAAAAAAAAATCCCAACACCAAGAAAGACTTGTGTTAGATAAACGAAATTTGGTAGGCGTGTTTATACAACTGAAAGATGACATCGATTGAAATTTCGAGTTCCGCGCATTAGTATGGCGCAGTTGGCGTCACTCCGAACATGCAAATAAGGCTTGTTTTAAAAGCTTGTTGTGAAGCTCGTGTGTATTATTTTTCCGTGAAATTTGACGAATTGCGTTCATCTTAGATAGGAATGCCTTTAAGAAGTCGAAGAAAGCCATTATCAACAGCTCACCGAGTTTAAACGAGGTCGTACAATTTGGCTACGAGAAGGTGGATTTTCATTTCGCGATATTGCAGAAAGACTTGGGTGGGAATATTTTAACCATGTATGATTATTGGAAGCTATGGGCAAGGGATGGTACTACCTCAAGAAGATCGAGTTCCGAGCTGCCACTTGGCACGACTGAGAAGGAAGATCGCCGAATCTTGCGTACGGCTGTGGCGCATCGTACTGCATCTGCGGTTGAAATTCGAGCTGCAGTTGGTACTGTTGTGACCCAAGGAACGGTAAGTAACTGTTTACTTCAAGTACAGCTCCGTGCCAGACAACTTGCAGCCGGTATTCCATTTACTGCAAACCATTGCATTTTCCGACGGCAGTGGTGCCACGACAGAGCTCACTGGAAGTCGGAGTGGAGATCTATTGTAATTTTTGATGAAAACAGATTCTGCCGTAGTGCCAGTGGTGGCTGTATATTGGTCAGAAGGAGGCCAGGGGACCGCCTGCATACAAGCGGTCTACGGCCTAGACACACGAGACCCACATCTGGAGTTATGGTCTCTGGAGCAAATTTCTACGACATCAAGGGTATTCTTGTGGTTATCCTAAACTCACTGACTGAAAATTTGTCGTCAGTCTGGTAATTTAACCAGTAGTACAGCCCTTCATGAGTTACATTCAAGGGGGCGTTTTCCAACAGGATAACGCTCGCCCTCACATCGCTGCTGTAACGCAATGCACTCTACACACAGAGTGCTGACATGTTACCATGACCTGCAAAATCACCAGGTATGTCTCCAATTGATACCGTATGGGATATCATTGGACGGCACCTCGAGCTTCATCCACAGTCAGCAATGACGGTCCTAGTATTGACACAACAAGTGCAACAAGCATGGAACTCCATGCTACAAAGTGACATTCGGCACCTGTATGACATAATGCATGCACGCTTGCAGGCTTGCCTTCAAAATTCTGGAGGTTACACCCTCTACTAAATTAACATAATTTCACATTTGCACAGCATTTTCTCGAGCTTAAATTAGCCAGTGATCTTGTACATTTAATCAATTAAACATGTTAACTAGGCAATTGCATTACCAGAATTTCATAACTCTACAGAAATTTTTTCTTGGTGTTGGGATTTTTTTTTCCGCCAGTGTATAAAGCTGTAGAGTTTGTTTGTTTGTTTGTTTGAACGCGCTAATCTCAGGAACTACTGGTTTGATTTGAAAAATTCTTTTTGTGTTGAATAGTCCATTTATCCAGAATGACTTTAGGCTATAGTTTGAAAAGATTCGATAAGCGATTCGTTTTTTATTCGAATTCAAGGCAATTTTCACATAAATCGCCGAATACTGGGGTTAAAAATTACTTGCACGTATTAATGTTACATATCGTTGGAAGCAGAAAAATTTTGTCCGTCCTATGCAGTTTGTTCCGATTCTCTAACTTAAACACAGCACGAGTTATTCAATTTTTAAACTTGCCTTTTGCAAGGCTTCACCCGATTTCTTGCAATACTTGGTTCATTAAAACCATCAATAAAAAATAAACTAATTATTCCACAGTTTTGATTTTTACGCCATTGGATAGAGCGATATTTTTAACCCCAGAATTGATACGACTTACAGTCGAAGAACCAAGCTTTTATCTCCACTAGAAAAAAAGTTACAAGCGTTTGAACTTTGAGTTCAAAAACCTCTTTTCTGATCAAACTATTAACGTTTTATTGCGTTGCTATGGCGACATCTTTTAAATTCATTGTTGGTGTTCTTTTCTTCATTTCGTTTCTTAAAAGCATTTCATTTTACGGCGTTTCAACAAGGCAAATAATGCGATCGTCCGTGTTTCACTTGAATTCCTGCCTACTTAATCACTTTTTTTTGTCTGGTACCATTTTGAAAATGTGTTTCAAATTAAATTGTAATTCATGTTTTTAGCAGGGATTTTTTTTGGCTGCGATCTAAATATTAAAACAACTTTTTTGTTTGGAATTTTGCAATTAATGTTACAGGAAGAGAGCGGTTTGGAAATATTTATTTTTGGTAGGGAATTGTATTTGTTTATTAGGGAGAGTGTTAAATATGTGCTACTTGACATTGTTTTTATTCCTGAGGAAGCATGTGCAAATAATGCGATTGACTTTTTGATGCGGGAAAGTTTTTTAGCGAGCCGCTTTAGCGGGGAGTAGTGTTTTGAAACCGGTTTCGCTAAAACTTTCCTCCTTTCTTTAAATGCGAGCCGCCTTGGCGGCGAGTAATTTGTTTTAACTTTCCTTATTACTTTAAAGGCGAGTCGCCTTCGCGGCGAGTAGTTTGCTGAAACTTTCTTCGCTACTTTAAAGGCGAGCTGCCTTGGCGGTTATATATCATTATATACCGCCTTGACGGCGAGTAGTTTATTTAAATTTTCATCACTACTTTGAAGCCCGTGCAACGCCGGGCCCCACAGCTAGTCTATCAATAAAAAATGTATTGGAAACTAAAATTTAGCTTTTAGGTTTCCAGAAGTAGTTATAAAAAACCTCACATTTTTGCTACTAAGTCATATTTTTAGAAAATTTACAAATCTTGCAGCATTATTTTCATTATTTTACTAACTGCGTGGCCCGCCTTTGCCCGGTATACCTTGAGAAAAAAAATCAAGTAACGCGCGTCTATAAAAAGTCCCGATTAGATTAAAGTCGACATTTTGCGCAATACGAAAAATGAATCAATCGCCAAAAAAGTTTTAAATCCCCGCTCAGGAAAAATAAAAGCAAGAATTTTATTCGATCATGTTCAAGAACAAAATGGCAACACTTATTCGAACCCTTATTCGAAATTCGAACGGATCGGTACTTTTTTCCAGGGCTGCGGAGTCGGAGGAAAAATTGTCGACTCCGACTCCGGCATTTTAAAACTTTCGACTCCGACTCCGACTCCCGACTCCTGCCTTTTTTTTCTTATTTATTTTTTTTCCCAAATGTGAAGAGGGAAAACCCTTAACAGAGGTTGAAATATTAAGTCCATTTTTAAGAGTTTCATTTTTATTCATGGTCGTAGAAAGGACTCAGTTTAGGCGGGGGGCGGGTAGCAGGCAGGGGTATCCCAGTTGGAGGTCATGGGAGGTCATTGTGACCTCACAAAAAGTTCAATTTTCTCAAGAATTCTCGTAGGTAATTTCACCACATTTACCTCAATTCTCGGAGGTCACTATGACCTCCTAAAAGTCCATTTTCTCCAGAGCAAAAGTCAAGTGCTGCTCTTGTCATTTGACTCCGTACAAAACGAATCCTTTTATTGTTAAATGGCCAAACTTTATTTTAACATTTTTTATTCACTTGCTTAAGCCCAAACATAGCAATTCGTTTCACAAAGCAGACCCGCCATTTTGAAGATCTTTTTAATGATCCTAAATGCTTAGGATTTGGATATATTGGAAGCTGAAAATTTGTATATGTTAGTTTCAAAGATATGTTTTCACCTCCATAAAATTTCATCCAAATCGGGGGTGGTCGGAGTCGGAGTCGGAGTCGACATGTTTTTCAGCGACTCCGACTCCGACTCCTTTTGTCAAAAATCCGTCCGACTCCGACTCTTCGACTCCGACTCCGCAGCCCTACTTTTTTCCAGCTCAAAAAACACTCTATGATTCTTCCCGGTGCCCAAGTATCTCCCTGCCAAATTTCGCCCAGATCAGACGCAAACTGTGAATTTGTATAAGGTACACACATTTGTATAACCATATATTCTAGTCCAGTCAATGAATACATTATAGAATGCACGGAATATGCGAAAGTTTTTGACTCCAGAATATTGTTAGGGGTAGCTAGTAAATAAACATACTGAAAGTCCCCGACCCTGGGGGGTGAGCTAAAGGTGGGAGGGAGGGGGGAAGCAAATTTTGGGTCTCTCGAAAAATCGCGGAAATGGTGGGAAAAATGGGTTCAAAATAAAAATTCGAGCTAAATAAACTTTCTATAAGTGTTTCTACACATATTTGTCGAATTTTCAATAATTTTCCGGGGGTATGTTGTGAAATAAAATAAATTTCGGAAAAACGCGATTTTTTTTTCAAACATTTACACCTAGTGCCTTCCAAGGTCATTTTTCCTTACAAATGTTATTGACAAAGTTGTAGAACTTTGAATTTCCTTTAATTTGATATGCTACTTTGCTACATTTTATTAAACTAATCGAAAGTCATAGAGTTTCAAACACACGCCTTCATGCTAAAAATAGAGTACTTGCCATTCACAAAAATCAAACTGACGCGAAAAGGGATCGCGCGCTTCCTCTTTTTACAATGAACTCGACAATTCTGATTGGCAGTGAAGAAGTTGTAATGAATTACACAAATGTTGTCACCCTTCGAGGGGTGAGGGGGATTCGTGAAATTGTAACAGTTTGTTAAAAGGGGGAGGGAAAGATAAAAAAAATAGTCCAGTTAATGAATACATTGTAGCGTGCTTGAAATATGACTATTTCGATAAAATTTCAATTTGATATGCTGCTTTGCTACATTTTATTGAACCAATCAAAAGTTATAGAATTTCTAACATGCAGTGTCATGTTCAAAAAATAAAGGACTAATTATCTTTTTTTTTTTCCGCGATCGTCTCCGCAGATATCTTTAGAAGCCCAAACGCAGTTTCAGATCGCTCTCCTCGTTTTCATTTCCGCTCCCCAGATCAACCGAATTAGATGCCCCCCCCCCCCCATCTTCTTAGAAAGCAGCCGGGGATGAGCCGGTGGTGTCGGCTCATCCGGTGGTGTCGGACCCCCCCCCCCGGTGGTGTCGGACCGACACCACCGGCTCATCCCCGGCGTGATGGGTCGTCTTTCCGCCATCTTCTTGTCCAAAGATGCAGCTGGACGATCGTAGAAACGGACCAGGGTTGGAAACGGACGAGGAATTTTGGCCCTAAACAGTCGAATGTCTTGGGGGCGGAGTAGCAGTATAATATTGGGTTTGAAATAATGCTGCAGCTGGCCTCAAAGTGTGGGAAACAGTTCTAAAGCTGCATTCAAGGGGGGGGGGGCAGTGGCGTCCGTTATCGGAAAGCGTAAAATGCTACAGGGGTGAGGCACTTTCTTTTCGTCTTCCAAATGTCAGTCCATTTCCAGCATTTGTTCTTGTGTCAGTGCTGTTAACTTTCAATTTCTGTGATTTTGTAAATCTACAAAAACATTGATAGTGTACTGAATTCAATGGCTACTCGATGCTTTGTGTGTGGCGAAACAATTGATGAATTAGGTGCTGGTATTTCCACAGAGACCAAAAAAGGGATATTATCACTAATCAAAGCAAGCATAGAAAGGGGTGACGGTAATAACTCCTCGTTAGAGGGATTAGACACCCTCCTAATTCATACTGAATGTCGAAAAAATTACACTCGACCGCAATCTATCAAGGCTCATTTAAAGAGACAAACCCCTTCAACGTCAAATGAATCACCTGAGCCAGCAACGTTGAGGTCAAAACATTTTAAATTCGATTTCAAAACAAAATGTTTATTTTGTGCCGAAAGTATTGAAGGTGAGGAGAAGAAGCCCATGGAAAGATGTAGGAAGGTATGTTCAGTTACTACTATAACAAAAGGACGCCAGAAAACGGACATGTATGTAACAATTATGAACGCTGCTCGAGTTAGAGATGATCAACTGGGAGATGAAGTGATGGGTCGTCTTTCCTTCATAAATGATTTAGTTGCGGAGGAGGCTGTATATCACGATCAATGTCGGCTGGATTTTTTGAGGCCGATATATCAAAAATCATCAACATCCACGTGTGAAGACTATATTTTACACGCTATGGAACAAATTACTAATCTCCTGGAGGAAAATAGTGACTGTCAATTTACTTCAAATGAAATTATGGAAGCTATTACTGAGAAGAAACCCGAGTGGAGAACCATCAAAACAGAGCTACAGAAGAAGCATAAAAATCGAATAATCGTAATCCCAGGTTCCAACAGATTTAAGGAACCATTAGTCTGTTTTAGAGACACTGGATATAAATTGCTAACCAACAGTTGGTACGATAAAAAGGAAAATGAGGAAGAAGAGCGGCTCAGGATAGTTCGAAAAGCTGCTGAAATCATAAGACAAGACATTCAGAGTGTTGTGTATAATTACAACTCTTACCCGCCTAGAGATGACTTTATGAAGGAGGTTGATTCTCTCCCCAAATCACTCCATACCTTTCTTGAGTAGGTAATGTTGAAAAAAACTAAGAAAACAGAAGAATCACAAAAGAAGTGCATTGCTATTGGTCATGCAATTACAGCAGTGGTCAAGCCTCGTACCTTCTTATCACCAATACTAACAAGCCATATCCCTTCTGCTACACACTTCTAAGAACTTGATTGATCTTTTAGCAAGTCTTGGTTTCATCTCATCGTATTATGAAGCCCAAAAGTTAGAATTATCTGCAATTTCCCACGCTCAGCTAACTTACAAACCAACTTAATAAATAAATAAATAATAATAAAGAAATAATTAAATTAAAGAAATAAATTAATGAATAATTTAAATTAAAAAAAATATATTAATAAATAATTTACATTCAAACAAATCAGTAAATCATTTAATTTGAAAAGTAAATTAATAAATAATTTAAATAAATAAATTAGTTAAAAAAAATCCCCAAATTTTGATGGCGCAACTTGCGCCATAATCCCCCTCTTTGGGCACCCCTGAGGGCGGGAAATTTAGTATGTGCACGTACTAACTACACCTAGCAAATTTCTGGTGTTAAAAGTTCTGCATTTAGAATGTTTAAAAAAATCGATATTCGTTTATTAGCTTTTTATTTTTTAAACATGGGAGTGCGTGTTAGAAATTCTATAACTATTGATTGGTTCAATAATATATAGCAAAGCAGCATATCAAATTGAAATTTTATCAAAATGATCATATTTCAAGCACGCTACAATGTATTCCATTGAGTGGACTATTTTTTTCCCTTCCCCTTTTCACAAACTGTCACAATTTCAAGAATCCCCCTCACCCCCCGAAGGGTGACAACATTTGTGTTGTTGTAATTCATTACAACTTCTTCATTGCCAATCAAAATTGTCGAGTTCAGTGAAAAGAGAGAAAGCGCGCAATCCCTTTTCGCGTCAGTTTGATTTTTGTGAATGGCAAGTACTCTATTTTTAGCATGAAGGCGCGTGTTTGAAACTCTATAACTTTCGATTAGTTCAATAAAATGTAGCAAAGTAGCATATCAAATTAAAGGAAATTCAAAGTTCTACAACTTTGTCAATAACAATTATAAGGAAAAATGACCTTGGAAGGCACTAGGCGTAAGTGTTTGAAAAAAAAAAATCGCGTTTTTCGGAAAATTATTTTTTTTCACAACATACCCCCGGAAAATTATTGAAAATTCGACAAATATGTGTAGAAACACTCTTATAGAAAGTTTATTTAGCTCGAATTTTTATTTTGAACCCATTTTTCCCACCGTTTCCGCGATTTTTCGAGAGACCCAAAATTTGCTTCCCCCCTCCCTCCCACCTTTAGCTCACCCCCCAGGGTCGGGGACTTTCAGTATGTTTATTTACTAGCTACCCCTAAGCTACCCCTACAAGCTAAATAAACTTCCTATAACAGTGTTTCTATACATATTTGTCGAATTTTCAATAATTTTCTGCGTGTATGTTGTGAAAAAAAATATTTTCGGAAAAACTCGCTTTTTTTGTCAAACATTTACGCCTAGTGCCTTTCATGGTCATCTTTTCTGATAAATATTATTGACAAAGTTGTAGAGCTATAAATTTTCTTTAATTTGATATGCTACTTTGCTACATTTCATTAAACCAATCGAAAGTTATAGAGTTTCAAACACGCGCCTTCATACTAAAAATAGAGTACTTGCCATTCACAAAAATCAAACTGACTTGAAAAGGGATCGCGCGCTTTCACTTTTTTCAATGAACTCAACAATTCTGATTGGCAATGAAGAAGTTGTAATAGATTACAGCAACACAAATGTTGTCACCCTTGGGGGTGGGGGGGGGGTGAGAGGGATTCGTGAAATTGTGACAGTTTGTGAATAGGGGGTGGGAAAAAGAAAAAAAAATAGCCCAGTCAATGAATACATTGTAACGTGCTTGAAATAGGAGTATTTCGATGAAATTTCAATTTGATATGCTGCTTTGCTACATTTTATTGAACCAATCAAAAGTTATAGAATTTCTAACACGCACAACCATGTTTAAAAAATAAAAGGCTAATAAACGAATATCGATTTTTTTTAAACATACTAAATGCAGAATTTTTAACACTAGAAATTTGCTATGTGTATTTAGTAGGTGCATATTAGGGTGTCCCAAAAAAACCGAAAGTCGGAATTTTGTAACGCATGCCCTCTTATTTTTTTTCCTTTTACATCAAAACAATTGTAAAAAAAGTTTCATGCAATTTGAACAACGGTAACCCGTGCCGACTTGCGTCCGAAAGTGCAAACTAGCCCTTTTTCACTAGGCCAAATCGAAAAAAACTTTTTTCGGAAATTCAAAATTTCGTGTTGATAAAACGCTTCCCCTAGATCCCAACATGTCCTAAAAAATCATTTATCCAAATTAAAAAATTTTTAGGCACCCCAAACGAGACTTAAAATTCATAATTTTCTTCAAAAATAGCTTTTTTTCTACGTATTTTGTAAACAATGAAAAATAAATTTTAAGAAATTATCAAGATGAAAAACATGAAACATAAAATATATAATTAGAGCAAAATATAAGTTTTTTCTCTCATTTTGTATTTATTTCTACCTTAAATTACTCAAAATTAAGGTTTTTTCAAGGTTTAAGTTAAACTTTTCCACTTTAAATACCAAATTTTTTTACAAATGAAGTTAAAAACCAACGTAAATAAAGCATAAATTGGGTAGAAAGTACAGCATGTACGCTGTACGTGCTGTGTGCTTTATTTACGTCGGTTTTTAATTTCAATTATATTTCAGCAGAAAGCTTATTTGATCATTTTTCATGTGGGGCTAAGTGTTAAGTTTACTTGCCTACTTCAAAAGGAACAAATGGGAATTTTGCTCTAAAAATATTTCTACATTAAGAAGAAAAAATGTTTTTTTTAATAATACTTTCGTTGAAATATTATTTTTCATCTTTGGCAGTCATTTTGAACTTTAAAAAAATGTGAAAATTGTTCACTTCAAAAAAACATAGGGCAAAGTGAAAAATAAAATATTTTTGTTATGAAAATTTTCCAATTCGACGATTAACAGTAATTTTCATCAAATGAATGCGTAAATAAACGAAAAAATAATTATTAACGAAAAATAAACGAATGAGCAAGTAAATGAATAAATAAATTAATTAATGTGTAAGAAGAAATAAATGAGTGAATAAAATAGAGAACGAATAAGAAAATGAGTTAATGAATGAGTAAATAATTAAGTAAGAGAATGTAAATGAATAATAAATGAAGAAATACGTGAGTGATTTAATAAATGAATGAATAAGTGCACAAATGAACTATCTCACTTTGCCCCATCCACTTTGCGCCGCGTGCACTTGACAAATTACATTGAACATTAAAAATCAAAAAATGTCTAATTTTAACTAAATAAGGACAGCACTGGATATCAGTAGTTCTCAATTAATAGTTTGGATAATAATTACAAAAATCTTATCCTTTTATAATAACAAGAAATATTTTTGAAAAACCACGAATATTATAATAAAGGTATCAAATTTTTAAAATGGCTTGTATAACTTTTTCGTTGATCTTTGGAGCTACTTATTTTTTTGACAGGAATTAACGATCTGTCTAGGAACTTAGTTAAAATATTGCTAGATAATTTACATTGCAAGCAGGGAAAATATTTCACCATTTCACTTTGCCCTGCTATTTCACTTTGCCACACATTCCCCTACTGCATTTTTTTATTATTCATTTGCAAATGCTGTTTTGAAAGTTTGTTCTTTAGTGATTTTGGGACTAGATATTTTCTTTAAGTTTATCTGCAATTTAAAATTCACAAATGATGCAATAAATAAATAGAAAATATCTAATATTTAGAGAAACATATAAATTTTATGCCTCGTGCTGGGAACCTAATTTTTTTTAAAAATTTGAATGAATGTTTGTTTAATATCAATATGATTGTCGAAAATATTTATTGTAATTTCAAAAATTACAAATTATGCCGACTTGTGCTTGAAAGTGTAAACTAGTACTTGTGTACTGAGCCAAATCGAAAAAAAAAGGGGGGGGGGAGGAAATAACTAATTATTTAATTAGTTACTTCCTCCTATAGCGCATTTGTTACCTGTTATTTTATTATTTTGCAGAGAAAACAATTTATAAGTTCATAGCATTTAAAAGATAGCCTTTGCTTACTAGGCTCAAAATTGGTGATAGGTTTCTTAATAAGAGCCCTTCTCTATGGGCGAATAACACTTAATTTCTTGAAGAAAAAAGGATGGTCTCAGTGTTTAAACCAGTAAATGATACAGCTGAAAGAGCTGTAAAAAAGATGCAGGCCTGCCATGGTTTGCTAACGGTTGATGAGGAGTAAAAACAATTTTTGTTGTGTTACATCCAAGAGCACCAAAATATATACTCTGACTGCAATAAACAAACATTAAAACGATAGTATATTTAGTAATGTTTATTGTGCTGTAATATTGTAGTAAATATTTGTTGTAAATAAATCGTTGCCATATTTTTTTTTTTCAATTATTGATTTAACTATTTATTTATTTTAAATTACAGATACATTTAAAGAAAATATCAAGTTCCAAAATCACTAAAGAACATACTTTCAGATGAATAATAATAAAAAAAATGTAGTAGTATTTAAAATGGAAAAATTTAACTTAAAACTTGAAAAAACCTCAATTTTGAGTAATTTCCGAGAGAAATAAATATAAAATGAGAGAAAAAAACTTATATTTAGTTCTAATTATATACTTTATGCTTCATATTTTTCATTTTGATAATTTCTTAAAATTTATCTTTCGTTGTTTACAAAATAAATAGAAAAAAGCTATTTTTGAAGAAAATTATGAATTTTAAGCCTCATTTGGGGTACCTAAATGCTTTTTAATTTGGATAAATGATTTTTTGGGACATGTTGGTATCTAGGGGAAGCGTTTTATCAACATGAACTTTTGAATTTCCGAAAAAAATTTTTTTCGATTTGGCCTGGTGAAAAAGGGCTAGTTCGCACTTTTGGACTCAAGTCGGCAAGTTACCGTTGCCGTTGTTTAAATTGCATGAAACTTTTTTTTACAATTGTTTTGATGTAAAAGGAAAAAAATAAGAGGGTATGCTTTACAAAATTCCGACTTTCGGTTTTTTCGGGACACCCTAGTGCACATACTGAAATTTCCCGCTCCTAGGGGTTGAGTTAAAGGTGGGAGTGGGAAAGACAATTTTTGGGTTTTTCGAATGCGTCTCGAAAACAACGGGAAAATTATACTCCAAATAAAAGTAAGAGCAAGATAAATTCACTATTTAAATAGTTTTTTTAACATTTCTGTCAAATTTCTAATGGTTTTCCGGGTGTAAATTACTGAATATTAACAATTTTCGGGGAACAGAAATAAATAAAACATTTTTACCTGGTGTTTTTTCCAGAGCACCTGTGCAAAGTAGGTACTCAAGTTTTTATTGTATTACTAATCAACATATTTTGATCCCATAGCGTGGAACGTATTAAGCCCGTCTATTGTGAAAACATTGTAATCCACATTATCGAAAACAAGTTGATTAAATGCAGTTGGTTTGTAAGTTAGCTGAGCGTGGGAAATTGTTGATAATTCTAATTTTTGGGCTTCATAATACGATGAGCTGAAACCAAGACTTGCTAAAAGATCAATCAATTTCTTAGATGCGTATTTTCTGTGTAGCAGAAGGGATATGCTTGTTAGTATTGGTGATAAGAAGGTACGAGGCCTGACCACTGATGTAATTGCATGACCAATAGCAATGCACTTCTTTTTTTATTCTCCTGTTTTCTTAGTTTTTTTCAACATAACCTCCTCAAGAAAGGTATGGAGGGATTTGGGAAGAGAATCAACCTCCTTCATGAAGTCATCTCTATAGGTGGGTAAGAGTTGTAATTATACACAACACTCTGAATGTCCTGTCTTATGATTTCAGCAGCTTTTCGGACTATCCTGAGCAGCTCTTCTTCCTCAATATTTTCTTTTTTATCGTACCAACTGTTGGTTAGCAATTTATATCCAGTATCTCTAAAATAGACTAATGGTTCCTTAAATCTGTTGGAACCTGGGATTACGATTATGCGATCTTTATGCTTCTTCTGTAGCTCTGTTTTGATGGTTCTCCATTCGGGTTTCTTCTCAGTAATAGCTTCCATAATTTCGTTTGAAAAAAATTGACAGTCACTATTTTCCTATCCAGGAGATTAGTAATTTGTTCCACAGCGTGTAAAATATAGTCTTCACACGTGGATGTTGATGATTTTTGATGTATCGGCCTCACAAAATCCAGCCGACATTCATCGTGATATACAGCCTCCTCCGCAACTAAATCATTTATGGAGGAAAGACGACCCATCACTTCATCTCCCAGTTGATCATCTCTAACTCGAGCAGCGTTTACAATTGTAACACAGTAGCGTAGCTAGGGGGTCCAGCGCCCGTGGCGAACTTGAAAACTTGCGCCCCCCCTCCCATAGAGGTTGCTCAGATGGGAGGTTATTGTGACTTTCCAAAATGTCCTTACTCTAAAAATTTTGATTTATTTATTCAAAAAATTTGCAGATAATGTTGCAACCTTTTTTTTCTTGTTTCTTTCTTTAAGCTTTTTTAACGATGCTCAGTTGTTCCTCTCATGTTATGTGTGCATGATATGTCTGTTGTTCGTATTATTGGGTAAGATTCAAGTTTTATTTTTTACAAGTTTTGTTTTCCAATTTAAGAATTTTTGTCTTTAAACCAACTTTAGTTCGGAGCGTTCCAACCTTTCCCCATCATTTCACTTAAATTCTAAAAAAAAAATAAATTCTTGCCATTCGTTATTGAACATAGTGTGTCCCCCCCCCCCCAACACAACAGCTTTAATTTTAAATAGATTTTGTTTTAAAATTCTACAAGAATGTATAAAATAAACATAATTTATGCATCTATATACATAAATGATTACTTTTGTGTGTACGTATGTATGTCCGGGGTAATCTTCATAACTACTGGACCGATTTTAACCATTTTTTCACTGTAGATACATTAGCTACATTAACAGGAATCAGGACAGGCTATAATTTATTTCTAAAAAACTTAGTTTTAAAAAGTTATTACAGAAAACAGTAAATTTTAGGTATTTTCCCCATTAAATAATTAAATTTTCAACCCATTGTTGAAAAAATTTGTTGCCTCGCATCCAGGGACGGACTGGGATGAAAATTCAGCCCTGGTATATTTTTTCAGATGCAGCCCCAGTTGGGGGGGGGGGGGGTGTCTGCCGGTGAACTAAAATCATGAACTTCTCCAAATTATTATACCCAAACAATTTTGAAATTTATTTACTGAGACCACACTGAGGACAGTAGCAGAATGCAATTTAATATAAGTTTAATCGCGAGTGTATTTATTACTCAGATCGAATTTTGTAGTTTTAAAAATGTATTTTAAAACTAATCTTCGAAAATGTTGGGGGAAAATGAAATTCGAGGGGGTACTCAACCTTTCGTTTTCCAAATCGAAATTTGTAAAGGGCATCTGTTATACATCAATTAATACTATAGAAAAGGGGTCAGGCGGTCCTCCCGGGAAATTTTTTTAAATTGTAGCTCGAAAAATGCAGTTTTAGACGATCTTTGGTAAAATTCAGGGGACGAGGATTCGAGGAAAATTTTCGAATTAATCTTCTTAAAAATGCAATTTAGACAATCTTTGGTAATCTAAACGAGGTTCCAGGGAGAGACCTTTTTCGAAATTGAAATCTTAAAAACGAAAATCTAATCATCTCCGATTATGATAGGGAGAATGGGATCGGAGACACTCTCTCGAAAATTCGTTTTCGAAATTTTAGCTCTAAACAAGCAGTTTTGGAAGACCCTTGATGATATAGGGGCAAAGAGATGTGGGGGATAAAACCGAAAAATATTTTGAAATTAAAAAAAAATAAAAAAAAACCGCAATTGTATTGTAGGTTATCTTTTGGTACGTTTAGAGGATCGGCAATTTTTCAAATTGATAGCTCCAAAAATTTAATCTTAGTATTCAGTATAAAATTTTAAACCCTGCTGACTGTATTTTAACTTCTTATCTATTTAAAGCGTATTCCAGAGGCCTACGTTTTTGTCCCCATTTTGAAGGGATTTTTATAATAATATTTTTATTAAAAAAATTAAAAATGTAAATATGTCGTCAAGTGTTTACCCCAAGAAGGGCGTCTGAACGATGAAGGACTGTCTTCCCTGACGAACGTCTTGTATTACATTCATTACACCCGGGGCTAGCAGGTGGCAAGAGATGGCACAAGACTTCGTATCCTTTTTGCTAACTAGGCACAAAAGAGAACCACGCACATGATGGCTACGAACCCTTCTAATGATAAGCATCTGACAGACAATTGACCTAAACTGTTGGTCATTCAGAAGTACATCTACAGTAGATTGTTGATATACTCGCGTTAAAGTTCATCAGCTCGTTTTTTTGCTTTGGCGGCCCTTTCTTCAAACATTAGAAATAGATGGCCCGCTCCCTTTCTGCAGTCGAACTCTAGAAATTTTGCTCCTGCCGTCTCGGCGGCCTTGTATTTGGTAGTTTTACGGAAATTACTTTTTTTTTTTTTTGATAAAAAAAAGTCTGGTTTATATGGGCCGGCCCTTTTTGGCCCAGGAAAGGACCGGCCCTTCTGGCATTTTCCCAAATTCCCACATAGCCAGTCCGCCACTGCTCGCATCAACAAGATTCATAGTAATCACAATGAAATTTTTGAACCAAGGCTTTTCTGGAGTAGATATGAAATTTATTGCTTTCTTAAGATTTTTATATTCATCTGTGCCAATAATCGCTAACGGGACTGAATAAAAAGAGAATTAATTTTGGCAACAGTTAGAAAATAGAAAGTGTTTATAGTCAATTTTTTTCTGAATCTATATACATAAAAGACTACTTCTGAAACCGTATGTCCGGGGTAATCTTCCAAACTACTGGACCGATTTTAACCATTTTTGCACCGTTAGATAGCTACAGTAACAGAGAGCAGGATAAGCTATAATTTATTTCTAAAAAGCTTAGTTTAAAAAAGTTATTATGGAAAATAGTAAATTTCATTTAATTTCCCCATTAAATAATTAAATTTTCAGTGCATTGTTGCAAAAATTTGGTTGCCATGCAACAACAATATTAATGGTGAAAATTTTGAGCCTAGGCTTCGCTGGAGTAAGTATGAAATTTATTGCTTTCTTAGGATTTTTATATTCATCTATGCCAATAATCGCTAACGTGGTAAATAAAAAGGGAATTGATTTTGGCAACAGTTAGAGAACAGAAATGTTTATAGTCAAATAATTTCTAAGTTAGGTACATAAGATGTTTTCACCAGTGTAGTCACAAGGATATAAACTAATGATGGGACTTAGGCAGGGATTCAAGTGAAACAGCACTGCGATCGCTTCGAATTGCTATCGCTACTGGAAATGAATTACATTATCATCAACTTAACTTGGCATGACGTCACTACGGGCGGAGCCAATAAGAGCTCACAAGCACTCGGCGATCTCCTCTTATTCGCCAAGTAGGCTGTGACGTTTTATCAAGCTCGTTTTTCATAGGCAAACGTCACGCTGACGTCACGATGTTTTTATCAAGAAACGTTCTAATGTAATTCATTTCCAGTCGCGATTGTAATTTGCGATTGCCTGTTTCACTTGAATCCCTGCCTTATTTTACGTGTAATGTTTGGAAATACTTGACTCCAGTGCGATTGATTTTACAGGGTGCGACAGAGAAACTTGCTGATTTTAATTGGATGCTAGATTATAGTAAGGAGTGGTCAGAAAGGAGTGGGAAGAGTCTCATTTTAAAGAGAGGGTCCTGAAGTTTTGTTATCTCATAGTTTAGTTGTCGCCATGCGTTGGACAAAGGAGCAACGAGCGTTCGCCGCCGAATCTTACTTTTCAAATAATCTTTCGGTGGTCGCCACTCAACGTGCCTTCCGAACTCGGTTCAAAATTCAGCCCGTTGTTCCCATTCCTGGCTGGGAATCGACTGTTTTGTGGGTGAAAACATTCAGAGAAAGTGAGAGTGTGGCAAACAAAGGCCCAGGAGGTCAACGGATTTCCAGAACCCTAGAAAACGTCGAAAAAGTGAGGGAGTCGTTTTTGCGCTCTCCCAGGCGTTCGGCGCGTAAACACGCTGCTGCTTTGGGGATTTTTGATTGGACACTGAGACGAATTCTTCACAACGAACTCCAGTTTCATCCCTACAAACTTGCTCTGGTTCACCAGTTTGAGTGATAACGTCTCCTTGAAAGGTGACGTACCGTGGCCGGCCCGCTCTTCCGATTTGACACTCTGTGACTATTTTTTATGGGGGTATCTCAAATCGATCGTTTACAACGACAAGCCCAGGACCCTGCAACGCCTGGAGAACAACATCCGGCTTGCTATCACCAACATCCTAACAGTCGATATGCTCGAAAGAGTGCAACAAATCTAGGGTACATGAGTGCATCATTAACAGGGGCCGTCATTCTTCCCGATGTAGTTTTTAAATCTAACTAATATGAAAATTCAGAATTGGTACCATATCTTATAAAAAGTAGTAAACTGATACATGATGTACTTTTTCCTTAGTTGACTTTTCAAGTCTGCAAGTTTCTCCGCCGCACCCTGTACCAAGCTTATAACATTTCCGATTTACCTAAACATTATTTGTAGCTTGCATTTGTATTTAAGGTGTGTAATGCAGTTTTTTAGTTTGTCCAGTCAGAAAAAATTGCCATTGTTTACAGAAGTAGCCATTGTGTGTATAGATATGCACTTTAATGTTGAAAAATTCATGAACGAGTGTCACTAAAACACCATACCCGGCCGAAACCCGGGCAGGGCCGGGTACCCGGCTAGGAAGGTTTATAGTCAATTTTTTTCTGAATTAGCTACATAAAATGTTTTCACCAACTGAGTTTTCACCATTGAAGTCACAAGGATAGAAACGGTAATAATGGGAATTTTTTAACGTGCAATATTTGAAAATGGTTGACTCCAGAGCGATTGATACTATAAATATATATTTATTTTAATACACCAAGCTTATAACATTTCCTGGTAAGTTCCTACTTTAGGGTCCGGGTTTGGTGATTTTTTTCAGACTGTGGGCAGAATTAATAAATGGTTGCCAGAAAACCATAAATCTAAATTAGAAACCATAAATCTAATGGTTGCCAGATTTAATGATTTATCGCCGGACCTTAAACTAGGTTAATCCCGTTTCCTATTTACCTAAGCATTATTTGTAGCTTGCATTTGTATTTAGGGTGCGTAATACAGTTTTTTTTAGTTTATCCAGACAGAAAAAAAAGCCATTGTTTACAGAAGTAGCCACATTTATGTATATAGATGGGCACTTTAATGCTGAAAAAATTATGAGTTTCACTGAAAAACATTACCCGACAGAAACCCAGACAGGATCGGGTACTCGACTAGTTTCAAATAAAAATCAACGCATTGATTCTAATGTAATTAGGAAATGAAAGAAAATACAAAAAGCATCATTAATCTGAAATTGGCTTAATAAATACGACTCCTTGCATACAGGCAAAATAAAAGTTCACTATTTTTGGCCTCTGATTATTTTTTTTATGAATAAATACTTTTCATTCTAAGTATTTAAAATGTTCCAGAGACCCGCCGTTATTTAATACTAATATTATCTATGAGGGGAGTTAGGAGAGGCAATTGTTCCCTCCCTGGCTTTTAGAAAGTACCTGATGTATTTTCCTGATTATTTTTTAAATTTTAAATACTGCGTATACAAATATGGGCCAACAATAGGGAAGGTATTGGCGGGCACCACAACGACGGTGCTCGAACCGAGAATAATAAAAAAAAAAAAAAAAAAAAAAAAAAAAAAAAACTAATTAGCACGTTTATTTGTGTACCGTTTAAAAAAAACTGGCTCGCCCCTCTGAAGAGTACACGCATCTTCCCACAACATTCACTTGGCTTTTCCTTGTTCAGTAATACATGAGAAACAACAGCTATTTTTTTTTTTATTTTTATTTTGACTGTAGAAAGAGCACAAAACTTAAAGCACTGGCGTGGTTACAAATCGAGCTCAATCCCTCCCAATAATACTTAAACGGTAATAAGTATAAAGAACAAAGTAGTGGTATATATAGTTTAAAAGTGAGGGAACTTCATTAAAGTACATATAAAATAAAAAAAAAATCCAAAATACGAAATTGAAACTAATTAAAAAAAGATTTGTTATCAATTAAAAAAAAAAAATTAACATTCTAACCTTCTATACTAAGCCATCGAAGCACAACCAGTGTTTGAAAAGTTACTCGTTCAAAATCGCGAGCCGCTGTACTTACGTTACTCATTTTTAGAATTTTCATTTAATGAAGGCTCTTATGATTTTTTTTAAATCATGAAATTTGCAATAGTCGTTTTTTAGAAACCTCCCCCTCCCGTTTTTGAGAAATACATATTGTTACAAATATTGTAAATAGTTATTGTTTTTCCTGCCTTGCATCATTTTTTAAATTGTTCTTGGTGTCACTAGTTTTATTTTATCTGTCGACATGTTGCAAAAGAATATGAAGATATCACTTTTACCATTTGTCTACCGGCCCTGTAACATTTTGTAGTTTTTACACTTGCCCTACATTTAATAAGCATGAAGACATTTTCGCGCTGAGCTGCAATATTGTAGGTTTTTCTTTTTATCGCTAGAATTTTCTTGAATGGATTATTTAAGTTTGTGAATGAATCGAACACTCCGGATTTCGTTAGAATGTTGTAGAAATTTCCTTCCGAGTATAAATAGCTGTCCAACTGCCTCGAACACAGTCAGTTATTCTCAGATTTGATTTCTGAGAGGCTCGTTTTATTCGCTTGGGCGAATGTTTTGCTTTTGTAATTTCTTAATTACTGTTCACGTTAGATACGTGGTGGCTTTAAGCTGGCTTCAATGGGGTAGGAAATTTTCTCCTCCAACATAGAGGAATTATTTGCCGGATTTTTCCCACAATGCATTGCGTGGTCGCGTGTCTCCCCTCGTGCGTTTACTTTACACTTGTTGATCGGCGATCGGCGTGCGATTTAATTCTTCCGCGTTTGTTGGAATTGTTTTCATATTTTTATTTAATCATGCGCACAAAAAAACTTACCGTGCGTATGGAATGATGGGAACGTTAGCGCATTGAATGATGAGAACGTAAAGGAGAATCCGCGACTTTCCAAAAACGGGCCGTTTTGTCAACTCGTCTTAAATCCCCTATTTATCCGCCTCCCGCTCTAACCCGGGGTGAAGCCGGAGGATGCATAAACAGGGCCTGGGGGTACTGGACCAGGGGTTTGCTCAGCTTCTATTCTAGATCAAAAGAACAGAGCGCTCTTCAGGGCCCCCATCCAACCGGTTTTACCACGAGTTGTGTTTGGTACGGGGGACCCTGGAGTGAAAAGTGACCCAAAACAGAGGAGAGGATTAATGCTACTAGTTGTACTAGTCATCCTCCAAGTATTTAGTTTTGGCGCTTGCATCCCTGCGCTTCTCACTGCCTCCGATGTCTTCGCGATCGTTTTGCGGACACTTGCAGTAGCGTGATACAGTCGAGTCTCGATAACTCGAAGTCATAAGGCTAAGAGATTCGAGTTATCGGTGGTTCGAGTTAAAGAACGTACCCGCAGCCTCCTTAAAAGTCTTGGGACCCAATGAAAATTGCGAGATAACGGAATATTCGAGTTATGAGGCTTCGAGTTATCGAGACTTAAACATTCGGTTTAACCTTTCAGAAATAATGTTACAGCATTAGCCTTTATCAGGGGCAAGTTGCTTTTTTTTCTAAGCAAACCTGTTACAAAGTTTTTATTTGTTGTCAATGATGTAATTACTATTGTCTTCTTCATGCTTTGGCATCTAGTGTACTAATATCCAATGCCGATGTTTGGCTAATTGGTGAAAATTGATGAAGATATTCAGAGTACGAAATAAATTCTGATAAGCTTTACAAATCATTAAAAATAATGTTCAGAGTCGAGCAGCGAGTAGCCGCCCCTCCCTCATCCAGCCGCATTAAAGGCCGATTCAGACTGCGAGCGACGCGAACGAACGAAGCGATTTTCGCTCGCAGGTGAAAAATTCCGATCATTTATACTAGATGCGGGCGAAAGGCACGCGATGGTATCAGGTGTAGTATGTTCTGTCTCCTGAAAAGGCGAGAAAGAAGCCTGGATTGATTGAAGAGTACCAGTTGCTGTATGGGGGCACTAGCCATTCCTTCATAATTTCGGCTTTCTTTATAGAACAGATTTCGTGATATGTGAGTTTAGTTGAGGTGGGAGTCTGTTGTTTGCAGCCTTCCTTAGCAAGTCTATCTGCCAATTCATTGCCTTGAATATCCACATGTGATGGAATCCAGTGCAGATGTATTTCGTGGTGTTGTGAGATGGATTTTAGCTTGTTATAGATGGAGGTACTTGTGTGGTCACCAATATGTAGTCGATCCTTAAGGTGTTGCAGAGCACTACGGCTATCTGTTAAAATCCAAACATCTCCAAAGTTGTTCTCCTCAGAGATTGCCTCAAGCCCAGCTTCAATTGCAAGAAGTTCACTTCTGAATACTGAGCAAAAGTTAGGGTTGCGTTGGTAAAAAGATAATTTACGTTCTGGTGTTTCAATGTAAATTCCGCTCCCTGCTGAAATGTCAATTTTACTGCCATCTGTGTAGATCTTAATGTCTGTTTTAGGAATATTGTTAATAATTTCTAAAGCCAGTTGTTTGAGATGGTCAGGAATGAAGTCGTTTTTAGTAATTGGATCTGTGAAGTTGAGGTAAAAGTGGACTCTAGTGAGCTCTTCTGATGGGCTTAAGCTGAAATGGAGGGAATGAGACTCCACTTCTTGGTGCAATAGTTGTAGTGATGATACTTGGCTGAAAGGGCTGTTTTTCTTCAGTCTTTGATTGCTTTTCCATGTGTTTAGGCATCTTGAAGTGTTGTTTTGGTTGCCATAGCTGAAAAGCTTATTGTAATATTTCGTGAGGCTAACTTTTCTTCTGAGTTGCAGCGGTTGAAGATCTGCCTCAAAGAGTACTATATTTGTTGGGCAGCTGCGTGTAAGTCCAGTAACAATACGGGCTGCGCTTAGCTGAACTTGTTCTAACTTTTTCAAATTTGTGTCAGATGCACAACAGTAGATGGGAAAGCCGAATTCCAGTACAGGCCTAATAAGGGCATTATAAGTTGCTCTGAGAGTAGCTGCTTCAGCACCCCAGTCTCTTCCAGCGATGTATTTCATGATGGTAAGCCTCTTCCTAGCCTTCAGGGTGATGTAGTCGATGTGCTTGTTGCTGGTGAATTCAGGATCTAATATGAATCCTAAGTATTTAGGATGTTTTTCGTAAGTTAAGTATTGACCCTCATATAGAATACTTGGTTGGTAGCTGTATAGGTGTTTATCAGTAGTAAAGAAGGTTGCTATTGATTTGGAAGGATTGAAGCAAAGTTTATGATCAGCTGCAAAGCTGGACAGGGAATCTAACGTGTTATTGACTTTAGACTCCAGTTCGTGAATAACAGTGTCCGAGCTCCAAATTGCGATGTCATCGGCGAACATGCCTATATTAGTTCCAGGGGAGATTATTTTTTCGGCACCAGTCATATATAAATTAAATAGAGTTGGGCTATTCACCCACTAAGGTTAAAGCGCGCGCATCTCGCGAGAGCCAATGAAATCGGATGTGCACGCGGTCAAAACAGAGCAAAGATGGCGCCTTCCCTCTGACTGGCTGTCGCTCTCGTTGCATAATTTCGTTCGCCTTTCGCACGAGAAAATATCTAGCATGCTAGATCGCTCGCGACAGGCATAATTCGCCACGTTGTCATGGGAACGCATTCCGAAAACCGGTTTCGCGGGGAAAAGTTCGCTTCGCCCGCGTGTTTCGCTCGCAATCTGAATCGCGCTTTAAGAGTTTCAAGCTGACTTTCGCTGCTGTGCTAAATTTACTTCAGCTTCTAGTTGTTTGGCTCTCTTGGCTTTAGTGAGTTGACGTCTGCGATATTGAGCACGGAACCGCAGTCTCTGGATGACGTAATCGGGGTGTCGGTATATTGCGTGTAATGTTCAAAATGTCGAAAAAAACATTTTTACTTGCCTGTTTATGAAAAAAATATTCTGATTAAGAAAATTCAGTTGCATCAAAAACAATGCTGTAAATAGCGAAATTATGAAGTTCGAAATGTATTAGTTACACTTTAAAATTCGTGGCAATAAAAAAAGGTTTTTGAAGACATGATGAAATACCTCTTAGTAACCTAAATGTATTTTTAAAACGTAAAAGTATTCAGTTATTCTTTGTAAAATAGGCTCAAAGTCACTTGCTGCCCGAAGGCAAACATTTTGTTTTTCATCCTTGAAATTTTTTAATCTTATTCATTTATTTTTCGATTTGTTACAGATTTGGAATCTCTTGCCGAATGTCCTGGACACCCCCACACCAGAAACAAAAGCAGAAACGAGCCTCCCCGGAGTGGATCTTCAACCCATCGTCGGCCCAGTGTCCAAGCTTCTTCTGGAAGGGGTCCAGGTGATGCGGGAGAGAGCGGAGAAAGCGATCGTTGTGTTCGGCGATGCAGGAGCGGGCAAGAGCGAGTTCGCCAGCGTGCTCTCCGACAGGCGAGGACTTCCTGGTGATGGGAAAAAAGAATCTTTGGTATCGAAACGCAAACATTGCATTCCTATTGTGCGCTTTTACGACGGGGTGCGCTTTTATGGCGAGACAAACGAATTATCAGCGCCTGAAGCAGAAAAGCCAATTGGAGGGAACGTCACTGATTGCAAGACATCATCCGAGACTAAGGTTGCAAACAGGCGGGTATATGAAATGATAACAACATGGAAGATGCAACGATGGCCGGGAGACTCGGATGATGTTGATGATGGCATGATGAGGACAACTGTTGTTCGACAGTGGCGGGGTGAGTTGCTGGAAAGGGTAGGAGAACTCCTTTCCAACAAAGAGGGGCTCCCTGATGAGGAGATAAACGAATTATTAAAGCTTGAAGCGGAAAAACATATCGAAGGCAACGTCACAGATTGCAAGACATCATCCGATGCTCCAATTACAAAGAAACTTGTGTGCGAAGAAGTCTTCTGGATGAGATTGAGTGACTGGGACGGAACTACTCTGCAGGGGAAAATTATCGTTTGGGAAGGGGACGTAAAGAAGAAAACTCTTGTTTGGAAAACGGAAGAGGGCCAGCAGCAGCAGGACAAGACCGCGGAAGGCCATTCCACTCCTGATGCGGACGCAAATGGAACGTCGGAGCTTGGAGAGGACGAATCTTTCGAAGACATCGTCACCGGCTGCAAACTATCTTCGGAGGCAGTGGCCCCGACTAGAATTTCGTCTGAAGGTGTGATAGTGTGGGAATGGCCCAGTTTTTCCGATGTTCCTGATCCCGTGCAGGAAATTGTCAACAGCTTTTACATCAAAAATATCTTTGAAGTTACAGAAAAAATTAAATACTTGCTCGTAGTTGCCGAGTCGGACATGATTAGCGAACAAGGCAGTCAGTTTATCAAAACAATTTTGAATTTCATTAAAATATTTAAGGGCGTTGAATGTGTTCCAAAGGGTGGCTTGCTTTTAGTAGTTTCTAAGACTTGTAAGCTGAAAAATGTTCACGATATTCAGTCAACCATCGAGAACATCTTAGCAATCAATGAACAAATAGATGAGCCTGAAAAGGAATTGATTTTTAATCTGAAAAAATTTTCATTCCTATTACCCGACTCGAGTGAAAACGATGACAGTGATTTCTCAAGTTCTTTCAGATCTTCCATTTTATCAGGAAGTTATTATGCAGCAAATGCGGATACCCTTAACACTTCTTTATCAGACATTGGTGCAGAGTATTCTAACTATCTTTTTGATATAATACTGAAAGCATTTTACAAGGTTTTGCATGTTGTGACTTTAGCTATACATAGCGCAGACAGCTGTCTGAGCATGAATGATCTTAATGTGTTTCCTAAAAATCACTCAGTCATCAAAGAATGGATTTTCTCCCCTGTTAAGGACGCATCCGACGAGAAACACAGCAAGAGCCGCTATTTGCCAAAACTGGAAATGCTATCGAAACTGAAAAAGTTGCTTTCTCGTGGTTCCTTGTCTAAGGCTTCAGATGTCATTGAAATATTTCGGCAAGCGTTGGACATTCTGTCCGAGTACGCCGATCCTCAAGATCTGCAGCAGGTCATCCGGGACCACAGTTCCTGTTTGCAGCAGCAATATGAGCTGCTGACGCTTTTCCCTGTCATACGCGAAACAGAATTGCCAGATCTCAATTTACTTCTGGAACTGATGTCGTCTTGCAGAGAGAAAATCGACGAAAGCATGACGCGCAAAATGGTCGATTTATGCGGAAGTCCGAAAGTGGATGAAGATGATCGTTTGATCGAGGAAATTCGGTACTTGACGGATTATAAACAGGATACAACCTTCAGGGAAAGGCTGATATCAAATTACAGGAGTTTATCTACCGCCGCGCTGGAAAACTACGCAGATGAAGCTGTGACGTACTGGGTGGAAAATGACGTGTTTGATCCGGACCATCCATCATTTCATGGTATGGCAGCTGCTAATTTGAAAAAGACAGGCGAATATCGGAGGGCCATCGAATCCTACACGCGAGTCGGATGGCATGATTCTACTGGCCCTTGTTTCGATGCCTGGTTCAAGGCAAAAGGGTATACGTACGAGTATACTCTGTGCTGTGCTGAGTATAAAAATACTTACGTCTTGCCAGAGTGGGGTGAGAGAATGGTTAGACACATGGATCAAATAATTCACAGTCTTAAGAAAACACGCCAAGAGCTGGCATCTAAACATAAGGTCAGCCACGAGGAAGTTGATCAGTGGCGCTGTTCGTTCATGTATCATAAGTCGGTTAATCATCCCTATCACGTGAAGGGATTCCTCTTTGTTTCCGATCATTACAAACAGGCTGAATTTCTTGATGATCATATCGATACATTAACTCCTCTCAAATGGCTTTTGTTTGGTTAAGAAAGATTATAGCCAGGTTCTAAAAGAGTTTTTGTTTACCAATGGCACATGTGTAGTAGGGTGTATCGAAAACACTTTTTTCCGAAATTCAATTTACTAAGTTGATAAAAAGTTGCCCCTACCTACCCACATATTCCACAAATATTTCAGTCTAATCAAAAATTGTTTAGGTGTTCCGCACGAGGCCTGAAGTTTGAATTTTTGCAAAAATATTCTTTTTTTCTAATTTTTCTTAAATATTAAGAATAAATGTTAAAATGAATTCAAGTTGAAAAATGTACACCGCAAAGTCGGAGGACAAAATTGTGTTTGAAAAAAAGTATATTAAACAACATTTAAATCTCCCATATTCATTCTGAACTGACGTTTTTTTCACCAAAACTAGCATTTTACAAGGCCATCCGGCTTGGTTAGAAACTTGTTTATGAATGTGGAATCTAACTGAATTAACACTTAAAACTGGGATTCATCTGTGATTTATGTGGAGTAAAAAGTAAAATAATATAAACTATAAACAATCTAAGCCCCTCGTCACACAGTGCCCGCGTTCTATCGGGGCCCCCGTAATGGTAAACGAAATACAGCTCCTCCAGCGTAGCTGCTTTAGGATTGCAGAAGAACATATATCTTTGGTGGAGGAAACAGACTCTAAGTATTTTGATCATGGTGCTCCAGTAAATGGCCCAAGAAAAGAAACTGCAGCTTCAGTTTCACGATTTAAGGGAAAAAAAGGTGTTATTGATAAAGAACATAAAAGCTATTGGTTGTGATGGCACATCAGTTAACACTGGAAAATCAAATGATGCTATTAGACTTCCAGAAAAGTCTTTAGAGCCCTCACTACAAGCCGTGGTATGTTTTCTTCATTTAATGCATTACCACTTA
>JAXGGA010013322.1:0-35651 GCA_038373865.1 Uloborus plumipes | reverse complement strand
AAATTCTTGATTAGTTAACATTTGACCATGTAATAGGCATTTTAAATTCGTAATAAAGTCGATTTTTTTTTCCGACAGCTATAGCTAGTGCAAACATAACCGGGCTACATCCTGAAGGCTAGATAGATGCTTATCACAGCATTTCAATCCTATCAGGTTATGTTTGCCTTAACTACAGCTGTGTTGAGTACTTTTAAACATTAAAATTATTGATACTAGTTTTACATCAGTTTTTTTTATTGTTATGATCACTTTACCCCATTCCACCGGTTGTCCACTGCCATAAATACGTATGAAAAGGAAGGTGTCATAAGACTATTTAAATCTTTTACGTAGTAAAGGAAGTATTGTGATCGCGAAAAAAAATTCACTCAAATTTGGGTCTAAATTTTGATTTTGCTCACCCCCGAATGAATGTTCATTATTTTTTTTGACCTGTCAGCACGTACATATGTACCTATCAACATATAAACAGCGGAAAAATCATTTTCAACCACCCCCGAGTTAATTACGACGAGTTTTCTCATGACGTCTGTATGTACGTATGTATATGCGTATGTATGTATGTATGTCGCATAACTCAAAAACTATATACCGTAGAAGCTTCTAGTTTGGTATGTAGGCTCTGAGGATAGTCTAGTTGTGGACCTTCCCTTGTGGTTGCATTCGAATGTTCCCAAGGGGGTGTTTTACCCCCTTTTTGGGGGTAAATCAGTGTTAATTTCAATGCAGACTCAAGTGATATGAATTGGCACGACCACTTGGCGATATGTCACCAAATGATTGACGCCAACTTGGCAACAAATTTGGTGAAAAAATTTATTTTTGAATTTGGGTTCAACTTGGCACTATTGGCGATATTTTGCGAAAAATTCATTGAATGATGTTAAAATCGGCAATATTTAGAAAATTAACCATTGTAAAACATTTTTCTGCTCTGTTTCGTGGCAGATTAGGGGTGTAAATATTTGAATTGTTACCTTGCTCACTCCAAGCACTATTTTAATACTTAAGGCAACTATTAAGAAATTTATACATAAAAGAAAGTAGTGTGGGGTCCGTACCAGATTTTTTTCTTCCTGAAATTCAATGCATCATTTTTTTTTTATTTAATGTGAAATAACAACAAAAAAGTGGGAGTGTTTATATAGTTTCTTATCTTTTACTATACACAAAAATTGTAAAAAACCTTGACTTTATGTCCCTTTAACTACTTTACCCGAGCAGACACTAGGGGGTCTAGTCTGTACCCAATACGTAAAAATTCTCCGCATTCAAAACCAACCCGTGACGTCATTTTAACGTATGTAGCGAGACCCGCTAGTCTCTGCCCTTTTTTTCCGCACGCAAAATACGTACTTTAAAATGTAAACATACGGAAAATTTACGCCGTCTTCTTTCTGGCGGAAAACCATTTTGCGTACTTAAAAATCAAGATGGATGCCGCGTTTGCTGCGTTGGGTTAGCAACTAGAAGACGTTGAAAGATTGGAAACGATAGAAAGAAATGGTGTTTAAAGACCAATTCAATGCTTTTGAGCTTTCAGATCGCAGATTTGTTAAACTTTTCAGGTTAACAAGAAATTTAGCGATTGACCTCATGGAAGATATTAAAGATAGTTTTCCCGCCGGAGGACTACCAGCTCACTTGCGGGTAAGTACTTTCTTCATTATTTTGCAAACAAAACATCATTTTTAATGCTTTGCGTCCATTTATAGAGTAGTAGCAAATCTTGTTCGCGCCTTACGAAAATTGTTGTTTATTTTTTTCGCACAGATTCCTTTTGTTCAACCATATTAAATCAACCAAAAAACGAAAAAAAAATCTCGACCTGGCCGTTTCGGATTTTCATGTAACTTTTGGGAATCCTTCCCTTGAACAGTGCCGTATTTACGTATGGGCTTAATGGGCTATAGCCCAGGGCGGCATGATTGGGGGGGGGGGGGGGGGGCACTTTTTTCATGCAAAATGAGGACTTTTTTTTTTAGACAGCAGGTCGGATCGGCCGCTAGAATTACATCAATTAATTGAATTAAATACTGTTCTTTGTTAATAACGCTGTGTGGCCGGGCTTTGCACGGTTTACTTTGAAAATACATTTTATGTGAAGTAAATAAAAAAGTTTTTTTTTTTACAACTCTGAAATTCAACACCTCAAGGGGGGGGGGCAATTTCAAAAGTTCAGGGCGGCCTCACGTCTATTTTTTATATTAAAAAATCTATTATTCATAATTAATGAGTAATTAATTTCTGAAATTCGTTAAAAAACATGTTTTTCTTGCTGGCAGTGTTGTAAAATATTATAACTCAAGTTCTATGAGAGGTACAGAGTTGCACATTAGCTCATTTTAATAACAATTATATGCGCTTTAATTTGATTTGTAACGACAATATTTCGAGGAAAGATTTTCTCACAAAAAAAAAAAAATAAATAAATAAATAAATAAATGACACTGTCAATTAAAAATTTAGGCCCAAGGCCGACAATACTTTAGAGGCCCCCTTCTGTGCTCTGCCTTTTCAAGTCACCAAAAAAAATCTTTTTCGCAGTGGCGATACAAGGGGGGGATAATTAAATAATACTCTATAAATGGACGTAAAGCATTAAGAATGATTTTTTGTTTGCAAAATAATGAAGAAAGTATTTACCCATCCCCCCCCCAAGCTCAATGGCGCGAATCCCTCCCCCCCCCCCAAATATTTCACAACCCTCTTGTGCTTTTTATTTTTTTCCTATTTTTTATTTCTTTTTTCTAATATTATTTATTTATTTTTTAAATTAGAACTATTATTTTTTCATGTATTAACTTTTTAAAAGTACAAATTATGCGCAGAATATAATCGCTTTTTTTCTCTTCCACACATTTCAAGCACACCCACACACACAGACGAAAAAAAAATAATAATTTAAATAAAAAAAACTAAATTAATAAATAATTTAAATAAATAAATCAGTTTTAAAAAATCCCCCCCCCCCTAAAATTTTGTTGGCGCAACTTGCGCCATAATCCTCTCTGTGGGCACCCCTGAGGGGGGCGATTTTTGGGGATCATTGTATGGAGCTCTGCAAAGCCCTATGCAGTTGCACTGTATGCATTATGTCTAGCCCTGATACTGTTTTTTATATCCATTTTAGCTCAAGAGTTTTAAAGCTAATTCTCAAGAAAGAAATCTTTTTTACTTAACATAAAATGAACTAAATAAGAGAAGTGCTAATTAAGTATCAAAAGAGATTGTTTTTATTTTTCAATTTATGAATCATTAATTTTTTCTTAAAAATACATAATTATTCAATGCTGTGCATCTGTTTTTAAAAAATTAGCGGCCCCTTAGGGTGATGAGGCCCCAGTCCCAGGCCTAGATGGCCTGTGCCATAATCAGGCCCTGGCAATTGTGTTAATTAGGGCATGTAGTACTTGTTTTTAATTCCATATCCAGCACAAAAATATTTTAAATTATATTCTGAAAAATATTATAGTGTTGTACATATTCAGGAGCCCCGAAAGGAGGTCATGAGAGTTTTCCTCATTCGGCAAGCTCGCAATGACAAGTCGGCAAATTCAGGAACAGTATTACTTTTTTTGTGAAGCTGCAATATCTTCCTGTTTTTACATAATTTTGTTGCCTTTGAAAATGAGAAGACCCGATTTATGAAACTCAATTCGGCTGTTGTCAAACGACCATCATGCTTTAAATTATGACAGATGCAATATTCTATGATATGTCATACAGTCAATACGCTTTAATCTGTATATATGTTAACAACAATAATTTATAAATCATGAAATCAATTATTTTGACTATTCACAATACACTCCCGCTGTTATTTATCTAAATTCCAATATTTGTCAATGATTTTTTTAGTGACACCCATTGTCTTTTCTTATAAGTAATAGAAAAGGTCTGTGTGTATGCAAACAATGGAAAACAAAAGTAAAAGCGTTGTCTGCCGAGCATTGCCAAGTCAACGATTACGATACGCGCCGATTGTAACGCTAATTTTCAATTGGCTGATTTGGATCGCAATAAAGGCGTGGCCAAATGTTAACGTACGTTCGGAATATTTGGGCAGAGACTACGCATTTACCGCACGTACGGTTATCAGCATACGTTATTAGAGTTCGTTACGATGCGTGCGTACGTTGACGGCATGATTAACGTACGTAAATTTACGTATGGGCAGAAACTAGACCCCCAGATGAAATCCTAATTTCTGCAAAATCATCAGTGAACGGTGCACGGAGGTCTTAAGCCACCGACGCATACATCTCTTCTGCTTGCAACCAGGGATTAATTTGCATTTAAGTTCAAGAAAGATCATATCCTGCACTTCTTTTTAATTGTATGGCAGTTTTCGTATATAAGACGGAATTCATAAATATTTAGGTTCGAAAAGAAATGCTGAAGACTATGCGGCTCCTGCAGCTCTTTAGCTAAAACATGAGCCCTGCTTGTAGCGTTTCCCTTTTTCTCTTAAACTGTTGGAACACTGTACCCAAAAAAATAAATGCCACGTCAGCTTGACTTATCGGCTTAAGAAAACTTTTAGCTTAGCAAGTTGACCTTTAAAGAATGACGCAAGATAATTGAATAGAGCATTTTAATAGAAGTTGAGAACCGTACACTTTTCTACGAGTTTGACTCAAAGGTTTCAGTGCTAAGTAGGGCAGCACCGATAAGCAAATTGGTCGATTACCGATTACCGATTAATCGGTTGTTGATAATCGGCCGATTAATGCTAAGAATGGTTGTTTTTAATACTACGATTTCACAATCACTGTTTTTCTCTCTTATACAATTCCGAGTTTAGAAATAGTAATTAATTTATTTCTGAGAAGATTTTTTTCCATTTTCCTAATTTTCACAAAATAATTTCAGTATTTTATTAAATTTCTTAGAACCGATTTACATATTATTGTCAATGTCAATAATATTACATTAATACATTGTTAATTATATTAATTGGACATAAAAAAAATTTTAAAAAAGAAGGAGGGTCTGTGGTGAGCACTCCACGATTTAAGAGTACTTTTAATTTTCAATTTTAATTATCAGTAGCAATTTAATTCAAGATTTTTATTCTTTGAAAATTAGAGGTTACCAACACTGTACTAAGGAGAGAACTATCGCACATGAAAAATGTTGCAACATTGCCTATGTGTATATTTAATTCAAAGCAGGAGAATAAACTTATTAAAAACTTAATATAAACTATGAGGATTATTAAATATAAAAATAAAATCAAGCACATAGTTTCTTAGTGAATTTACACTTTAAAGAATAATATAAAAAAAAATGTATTTTTCAGCCGATTAATTGGCCCAATTTTGCCGATTATTAGTTATCGGCAAAGTTGCCGATTATGACCGATTAATCGGTGCATCCCTAGTGCTAAGCTCTGTAGGCTAAAATATGACGAAAGCCTACTCTCTCTTCCCAACAAAGTATAATAGCCACTTACATACATAAAGTTAGAAGAAAATATTTCGCTGATAATATAGTCCTGACCAGTGATCGGAAGTAGCGCGCTACAAGTAGCGAAACTACTGTAGTAGCTACATTTTTTAGTAGTTTGTAGTGTAGCGCACTACTTTTTTAAAAAAGTAGAGTAGTGAGTAGCGCGATACAAAAAAATAGTAGTTTGTAGCGATTTCTGGAAACTACTTTTAACTTTAAAAAATAAATAAATAAATAAATGAAAAAGTTACAAAAGAGAACAAAGAAAGAAAAAAAAACAAGGTTTGATTGACTCTGACTGGTGCAAATCTTACACCAGTACAGCAGCGAACGCAATGAGAAATAAGAACCATAAAAATATGAGCTAATTCTTTAGATACATCATTTCGATGAAATACATTCTATCTGTTTAATGTCATTGGTTTATTTGGCATCATAATTTCTATATTCTTCCAAATAATTTCCATGTTCCTAAGTATTCTCTGCCAAAAGAAATTGAAAAAAAAAATAAGGTTGAATTCTTTCAATCTTTTAACTTTTGAATAATTTCTTGTGGCGAATATTCGTACAAATTGTAAAAAAAGCTTAAAAAGACAAATTTTAGTAAAGGAAAAAAAAGGGGAGCAAAGAGGAAAAGTAACAAATAAGTTCAAAGACAATTAATAGTTCTATTCCATGTTCAAAAGAAGTTAATTTATTAATGTAAACCACTTTTCAAATTTTTTCGGTCAACCCTCAAACGGGGCGTATGCTTTTTATTTATTTATTTTTTGAAAAGTAACGACTACAATTCAAAAGTAGTTTGTAGTCGCTACATTAAAAAAAAGTAGTTGTAGTTGTAGTTAACTACATTTATAACAAAGTAGTTGCAGTTGTAGTTCGCTACAAAATAAATGTAGTTTTTCCAACCACTGGTCCTGACCATTCATAGTTTTCATCGATACTTGCTTCGTCTTGTCTAGAAAATAGATTTAAAATAAAATAGTATCGAAAGTAGAATAGTAAATCTCCTCGAATTGTTCTAATGAATACATAAAGATTAGCTTAAATGCTATTGAATATAATAGAAATAAAAACGTCTCAAGTAACTTGGATTATATTACCGCTTAGGAACTCAATTGCTTGGAAGTGCATGAATGTATGAATACTTAGAATTATGTTACGTGTTGACCGATAAATATGGACTTCTTCAGTCTACTCACTCAAAAAAAAGTGCAACTAGTGCTTTAAAATAGTTCATATATGACGGCATTATAGCCACTGAAATTTGCAGTACGGGATTGAGATTCAATTCCCAATATTTATTGAAACACTTTGAATTAGTACTATAGGTATTAATACACTGCGATGCAAAAGTTTAGACAAAATGCAAATATGTGAATAAAAAGAAAACTATTCAACGAAATGCTTTTAAATTTCTACTGCAGGTACACAATATGGTCCCAAATACGTGTCTGGAGTTCTTATAACTATAACTGGAATCAAATTTTGGATACTACAAAAGATATTTTTTTACATTGTTGCAAAAGTTTAGACAATAGTCAGATTTTATGCAATATCCCTTTAAATGTGATTGGTGGAGGAAATGTGGGACTGTATTATTCATTTATAAAGTGCATAGATTGCTGAATAAATAATCAAAATCTCAAAAGCTCTTTAGTTCTCGTGTAAAAAAATAGAGAAAGTTTGGAAGCCGAAATTCGAAAATGAACCTACTTTATTAATTTTATGTCTTTTAAATCGGCTCTAGTATGGTAGTACATTGTTTTTTACTTTGTGGAGAGAATATTCAGACATGAGTATCGATCAAAAAGTCCAAGAAAAATTATATTTCGTGAGGATGAAGGAATTGAAAAAACGGCTCAGACTGACGATTCACCCCTTAATCCTACAAAACTTCCACTTGGGTCAAAAACAGCACGTGACAGCATAAGTAGATGAACAACTGAATCGGAATGCATAAAAAAAACAAAGAATTGTGCTTGAGCCTTTTCGGACAGAGTGTCCCAAATAAGCCAGATTTTATTGGTAAAAGTAGCACAGCATATGATCATTGGATATTTCTCAAGTCCCGCGAAAAGAATTATAATCCATCTAGGCCATCCCAATTTCAATAATTCTTATCAAAGAAAGTACCATTCATTTTTTAGTCACGATGATACATTTGCTGCTTTTCACATTAAAATCTGGCTTATTTGGGACACTCTGTCCGAAAAGGCTCAGGCACAATTCTTTGTTTTTTTTTTTATGCTTCCGATTCAGTTGTTCATTTACTTATGCTGTCATGTGCTGTTTTTGACCTAAGTTGAAGTTTTGTGGGTTTAAGGGGCGAATCGTCAGTCTGAGCCATTTTTTCAATTCCTTCATCCTTAAGAAATATAATTTTTCTTGGCCTTTTTGATCGATACGCATGTTTGAATTTGCTCTCCACAAAGTAAAAAACAATGTACTATTATACTAGAGCCGATTTAAAAGACAAAAAATTAATAAAGTAGGTTCATTTTTAAATTTCGGCTTCCAAACATTCTCATCTTCTTTACACGAGAACTAAAGAGCTTTTGAGATTTTGATTTTTTATTCAGCAATCTCTGCACTTTATAAATGAATAATACAGTCCCGCATTTCCTCCATCAATCACATTTAAAGGGATATTTGCATAAAATCTGACTATTGTCTAAACTTTTGCAACAATGCAAAAAAATGTCTTTTGTAATATCCAAAATTTGATTCCAGTTATAGTTATAAGAACTCCAGACACGTATTTGGGACCATATTGTGTACCTGCAGTAGAAATTTGAAAGCATTTCGTTAAATAGTTTTCTTTTTATTCACATATTTGCATTTTGTCTAAACTTTTGCATTGCAGTGTAATACAAAGGCATCGATACTGCAATTGTAAACCATTGTTAGTAGCAATTTTCAATTTCTAAAGATTAAATTTTATCAGGAAAAAAGTAATTGACTAAGCAATTAAAAACCATTTATCGTTTTCGAACAAAGAGATTCACTCTAACAGAAGTTTCATTTATCGTTTTCGAACAAAGATATTCACTCTAACAGAAGTTTCAGGCAAATCCATGGTTAACCTCTTATTGTTGTCGATAATTCTGATTGAACAAGGATAAAAAAGATAGGGCTTGTTGAGTTCTTCTAAATTTTTTACTGCAACATATTTTTCTACATCAATAAAAAGCCATCTGAGAAAATCATTTGAAATCAATGTTAAACAACGGTCAGCACTGATTTAGATAATTGGTCGTACTTCCTTTCAAACTAATGGCAGAGATAATGACGCATAAAACTGTTGAATGAAGTAATATAATTGAACATGAGAATTATCTAATCAATAAATCGCAGTAGCTGGTCGTAGTTGGCCTTTGATGAAAGGGGAAAAGGTTACTGAGGTGTATCAAGTTGTTAGATAAAGAAATGTATCTCGTGCTTCTGAGTTATCGGACGTTTCCTTTCATGTTTTATATATAAATCCATTATCGTTTTGTCACAATTTGTGTTTGAAGATTGAGGATGCGTTGAGTGCTTAGATAAGTAAGATGGAAGATTTTGCATCCGAATGACTAACACTAAAACTGCATAAAGGCCCTTGGGCATTAAGAATTACTTTGAGAAGGAATTGAACCATTTTATACAGAAATGACTTGATCAATGTCGGATTGGCTGTGAAGCAAAAATTCGTACAGTGAATTCTTAATTATTGTTGGCGTATTACTTGCCTTGAGGGACTGCGTTTAGTGACGATGATTTTTAGAATATCAGTGGTGTACATAGCTCAACAGCAGTCCCATCGGTGCAGGGCGGGGGCGCACGAGGTTTGAGGGTGCACAATCGAGAAAAATAGCACAATAATTTGCACGGGAAGGTTTTTTTTTTCTTCATAGTTTAATAGGGGCTGGGGAGCTCACTTTTCAAATCTTGCGGTGGGGGCACACCTACGCTACTTCAGAATATAGAAAAATAAACACCCACTTGGTATAAGAACATGCATGACGGAAATTTTCACGTAAAATGTCACAACTTTTTCTTGTATGTTCTCTGTATTAATTGAAAGTTACTCGTTAAAATATGGTAATCCTGTATTACATTATGTAAGCATAAGAATCCGCATGGGTTTTTCTTTTCTAATTCTTTATCAGCTTGAAATAGATACAGATAATGGTATAGAAAAATAGGAATTCGTTTTATTCAGTCAACGTGTATAAATTTTAAGCGCGTAAAGTTAAAAAAAAACAAATAAATTTTTAAAAATGCAAGAACCACAACTTGTCTTCAAAATGAAAGCTTTTAAATTGTGTGCAAAATGTTTTTTTCTTTCTTCTCTATTAAAGAAATAAAAACTGTAGGGTTCATTATTTTCCACTTTACCATGACGAAAACTTTTGAAGGTCAGGTTTAAACTTGTTTACGCTTTATTTTAGCCAATTTGCATTTGTTTTGTAAAAACTGACTATTAAGAACCAGTGCAGCCAGGTTTGATGCAGTGAAAACCATCAATTAAGGTCGGGGTCAAAAGCAAGCTTTTTTCTGCCGAGTATACATTCTTGGATTATTTTAAACGTGCGCGAAAGCCGTCCAAATTTAAAAATTCATTACCATAATAGTATTTTTTTAAAATTATTATTGTAATTGGTGCTTATGCATAAACCCCGACAAACTATGAGTAATAAGTCTGAAATGTCTGCAAACTATCTGTCAGTTAGACGCCAGGAACTAAGACGACTCATATTTCAATATAATTAGTCCAGAGTTCACTAAAAACTGCAATGGTTTGATATGAAAGCATTTCTTAAAGTTGAGTCATGTTTTCAAGAATTCACTAAACAAAATAATGAGATTTTTTTCTTTTGTTTTTCTATTTTGCAGCTGAGTGCATATTCAGGGTTTTTCAGTGTGCGATAATGTCGATTTTTCAAACACGTAAAAGCCCCCAGCCTGCTTTTCAGGTGATAAAATTTACTCACCCCATGATTTTTACTCTCTTCTATATCTAATATATAGAAGAAAGTATTGAATTTGTGAAAATTTTCGAATTTCGATGAATTTGCGCGTTTTGAGGTGTGCTGAGTCCATTTTGACCATTTTGGGATTTTTTTTTCTCTCTCTTCCTCTCTCTCTCTCTCTTTATGTGTGTGTGACCAGTTTTTTGTTACCGCTTTTGAGAAAAATCTACTGCATGAAATCGAACGACGTTTGGTGTACATATGTATGCCCATGTAAATTAGTAAACAATTATATTTTTTGCCAAATCTTCTAAGGTGAGCGGAAAGATCAATCGAACGTTTCCTCTGCTTTGGGTGACTGCTACATCTCAGGAAGTAACCAGCGGAATCGACCAAACTTTTATTCATATGTAAACCCTATAGGGTACAGGCGGTGCCCAAAGCTGTTTAAAGTATGGAGACCCTTAAAAAATAAAGACTTTTTTTTTCTTTTTCCTTTGTGTATTTTTATTTTTTCCCTCTCCCGCTCACTATGGATGTTTTTTTTTTAAACTTGAACGTAAACCCATATTTTGTCTTTTATATAATTTTTAATGCCTCTGCTGCCTTTTCTTTTTGCCCAGCTTTTATATTTCAGGGATATCGGGAAGTGATGCAGGGACCCCAGTTAATTATAAGGGTTCCAGGGGTTTCTCCCCCTGGAATTTTTTTAAAAAATACTCATAAAATTCTGAAATTTGAGGCATACTAAGGATTAATTTGTGCAACCAAAATTTTTAAGAAAAAAATTAGCAAAGAAAATTATTTATGGTTTTATACTCTTCTCCAATTTAACAAAATAAAAATTTCTTGTAATCGTAGTTAATGATTTTTCCAATTTTCAAACCTAAATTTAGGCTTTTATTTCACAAGCGTTTAGAATTGAAGGGCTTAAAGGATGAATGGCTATGTTACATTTTAAAAAATAAATACTCTGGATAATGGTAAGCAATGGATACAGGTGAGCAAATAAAACTTGGTTCATCCAAAAGTAGATGTCATTAGACCAATTTCACAGGCACACTAACGACAAAACCAGAAAACAAAAAAGCTGCAACAACTGCAACAATAAAGCTTTGAACTTTAATTACTCGCAATTTCTGTTTTGTCACATAATCCCTTCATCTCCCAAGCCTTTCATTTATCCGAGGTTGAGATCTCTAGGGCTTGGTTTTTTGAGATTACCCTGCAGTGGAGAAGTGCTATGAAACAGATCATAAAACCTCAGCTTATGGTTTGTTTGAAATATTTAATGCGTGAAAACCTTAATAAAGGACCTGAAAATGTAAGTTAAAAAGTTGGTAGGTGTGATTTAGATGACATTTGGAATAAAAGTGAACTTACATGGAAGCAAGCACTGATTCAATTTTGTTGCCACTCGCTCTAAAAGAGACTCATTTCCGCTAAAGGGAAAAACAATGTGAAAGAAAAATCTCAATAAAATGTCACTTTCACACGATATCAAACTATCAAAACAAAATATCGGAAACTTTGCATGATTTAAAATTTTCACCTGTTGCCCTCTTCCATTTGCAAACAAATAAAATGTTTGTTTTCAATTTAAGCACGGCTTTTACAGTGATTTTCAATTTTGTTCTTTGATTTTGTTTTCTCGGGGGTATTTCGATACTTGGGATTGAAGCATTCGTCAAATCTGTACCGCAGAACCAGAACGACGTAATCCAAAAATGTCGATTTTCACTTTATTACTGCATTGTATGTAAAATCATCTTATTCCGCGTTGACTCGTGCGAACGTTCTTCCATGAAAAAAATTTCTTTACAATTATTTAGCAGCCTTAAAAAAGCGCGAACTTCATCCTCTGCATGCATCTGACAATCGTTTTCGCCCTCTCGTGAAAAGTTACGAAAATGGACTTACGTTAGTCTGGTTCTAAGGTACAGAAATATTTACGCCAGTACTTTATTGATAACATTGCTTTATAGTAGTACTATGTAATGTCCACCCTTGAAAACCGTGCCTAGCACTCGCGAACAGTTCCACTTAAAAAAGAGTAGCTGGGTTGTGGGGGATAACTTTCCGAAGCTTTCAATTTAAAACTTGCATTTGCTATATCCTTTTGACATATTCAACTAAACTATGTATTTGAAATTAGCATCGTTCCACGTTGTTTGATACGGCTCAAAATCCTTTTTATTTTTCTTCCCCTTATTGGTTTCTTTCTTAATACCCTTATTTTGGTACAATCAGAGAAGACCTGACGCATGCGTAAATGCGCGGAAGGTTTTACCAAAGAAGACCAGACAGTAGATTGATATTTCCAGTCTGTTTGTTTACGTATGCAAAGAAGACACAATTTTCGACCAGGCATTGGTGCCAAAAATTTAACGCCACTGAAATAAGATCAGCTATTTTCAGTTATCGAAATCTTTCCACTTTTGTGAATGTGAGTTTGCGATGAGTAGTAGCGATTACATGAGCAGTTACACGTTAGTTCCAAGAACTCATGAGATAGATATATAAGAAAGTTTAATGACGGCCACAACATATTGGATACTTTATCTGTTGCCATTCTGTTTATGCTTTAGCAATTAATTTGATGGTGTTTATTTTTAGCACCCATTCTGAGTCAATTGGGCAGTACATGATAATACCAAAAATTTACAGCATAATTTATCTAATTTTCGAGGAAAAACTAGTTTTCTTTCAACAAAAAGTTATCCATACAATTAATAATGAATAAATAAATAATTATTATGAAAATATTAAATTAAAACTAAAAACCTTTAAAAGTAAATAAATACTTAAATCAAATGTTACCGTGTCATAAAATTTTAAATCGAATAGAAATAAAGAAATAAGGTAATGCGACTTATGAAAGCTAGAACTTTAAAAACGTGATTACAAAAATAAATGAACGAATAAATACATAAAGGAGGGGGACTAAAATTAGAAATATTTATGTGAAATATAATTTTCGCACTTATCACTCATCAAGAATAAAAAGGGAACTTAGCATTAAAATACCGTAGACTAAAAACAAGATGTGCCCCATTCATTCTCAGCGTGTGATATGTGTCAAAAGAAACCCGAGTGTAATCTTGTACTATATTGGTTTATTTACTATGACACACATTATTTTCCCTTCATTTATATTGTATAACATTGAAAAGGAACCGCTTATTGCTTTAAATAATCGGTATAATTTGTGGAAGTGAAAAAATTTATAACACGAAGTATTTTTACTGCTGTTTGTTGCAAAAATTTCATTGAATAACACCAACTATTGTATCAGAAACAACAGATCTTCTTTTCAAAGGAATTAAAAATATTATAAATTTAGTTCATTTTCATTCCAAGTGGTTTAACTATCTTTCACTTAGGTTCAAAAAAGCAAGCATTTAAATAAGCTACGAAATGCATTAACTGTGGCTTCTCTGCACAGCGTATTACATTGCAGGGAAATGATATTGCCGTATTCATTGGGCGCGTTAGTTTTGAGTAAGTGATAATGCATTCCGGAGATCGGCGGACTGGAATATATTTATTTACTTAGCTGTTTAATCAAACTTTTTGAAACCAATTTTTTTGCTTGAACAATTGAATGAGATTTGCACGTGATTTATTGAAGAATCCCCAGGCGTGGTGTACGTTATGCTATGAAATATTTAAGCAAAATTAATTTTGTCTTCTTGCGCAAGATTTGCTCTAAGTGTTTATACTTTATATTTTATATTTCACGTAACATTGTCCTTTAGAGGTTAGAAAGTGCGTGCAATGGGGGGAGGTATATGTAAATTTCATTTTAAGGTACGAAAGTCTTTAAAATTTTACATTCAATATCAGGTTTATACATGAAATTTAATTCATCATTAAAATAAAAAATAAAAAACTACATTCTAACAATTCTGTCCGTTTTATCATATTAATAAATATAAAGAAAATGAATAATAAAAAATAAAATGCAGTAAAAAAATAAAGTTTAATTTTTTGAACATATTTTCTGATTTTTGCTATTAGCAAAAGGCTTCTTTATGTTTTTCAATCGATGAATTTTAAAGTAAATTGTCCACAAATGAATAAATGCTTTAATGCAATTTAATCCACTTTATGTAAGCGATTTTTTTTAATCAGATAAATTATGAACTTTTATTTATTTCGCTGGCAATAATTGCGGGTTGAATAATATTCTTCTGCAGAACTGTTTTAGCTTTAAAGGACAGCTTCAATATCAACAATGCTTGCTACTTTTCATTTTTATATCTGAGAAACCAACAAAAATATTTATAAGGATTTCCATATATTCAGTATTAGAATAGTTATATATAATTCAGAAGGTGTGTAGAACGCGTATTTGTAATAACTTTTTTTAATGTCAATTTCGTATGGATTTTTCTTTTTTCAAATTTTCTTCATTTACTGAATCAAACGTGATTAAATGTTCCAAAAATGTTGGAAAAAGTATGTAAAGTAATCAGTAATGCACAATTTCGGCTTGAAATTGTTTGTCTCCTATGTTTTTTTTATTATCTGACTGTGCTATAAATTAGTACTGTGCAACACGCTCAGACGGTTATAACTCCTAAATAATAAATAAAATAGACTTATAGCTTCTGCTTTCACAATAGTATTTTTACCCAATTAGTTGAATACCAGAAAAATTGTAATTTATATAGTTCTTAAATTGTGTTTTTTTTTTTTTTTTTTTTTTGCCGTCAATATCTATTTCAATCCCAGATTTTCATAAGCTCTTTTGTCAACAATTATATTTAATAAAAAATGTTGTTCGTCGTCAGTTTTTAAAGTCACAAACAACCTTTCCCTAACCTACATTTTTTATTGAATAGAAAATGACAAACGTATTTAATTGATGCACATAGTACTATATTTGGTAGTTTTCCGTTTGTTTCTTTCTTATTAAGATAAATCAACAGGTCTAATTAATAATTATTAACTTTTTTGTACTAACGTAAATTTTTTTACGCATTCGAATACTGATTTATGAAATTAAATTTTAGAGAGCAATACATTTTAGGTATTAGAATTTTAATTTTGAAAAATTGAGCTCAACAATGCAAAAAAATTTAACTGAAATGCTGCTTACAGTTTATCTTATGATTTTCGTTAACCATGAAAAATAATCGCCATATATGAGTCAAAGAAAACCATGCACTCAGCTATAAAATAGCGCTAAAGTGTGGAAGATTCTGCCCCTATTAAAGAAGTTGCTTCTATCCGTATTGCATTTCTTTCACGACATTGTGCCTTACCTCATATTTTTCACTGCTTCAACCTGACTTTTCCAGGGACGTCATTTCAAGTTTTTCCGGGGGGGGGGGGGCAAAGAGTAAAAACACAATACGATTTCACCACAAAACAGCGAAAACCACGCCCACTTATATGTAAATACATTGATTTCTCAAAGTCAGGGGGGGGGGCAATTGACCCCCCCCCTGCCCCCGCTAAATGACGGGCCTACTTTTATCCGCTTAATCATACACATTAATATGCTTGAAATTGAAAAAATACTGGAAAAACCCGTACTTTACATTAAAGCAGAAGAAATAATAACTTTTAAAGTTATATTTTTCAACTCTTGAGAGTGGTGTAACCTTATTACTGTAGCAATACAAAAATAATTCGGAACTGTGAAACAAACAAATTTCTAACTTCCTCAAGTACACCTCAGACTACTGTTTCTAGTCATAAAACAAAACATCAACTCTAAAAAACAAGTTTGGATATTTTCCGTAGACGTCTGGTACATGCGTAGAAAAAAGCGTATTCGGAAGTACCGTCATATTCCATAACTTTACCCTAATAAAATTCAGATTCAGTATGTTGATAAAGCTATGTTTAATTATTTAAATTAATATTTTCTAAAGTAATGGCATTTAAACAATTTAGTAACCCCTATTTTAAGATTAAAATACTCAGTTAACAAATCAATTTGTTTACTCAAGTCGAAAATAGATAATTTTATCAATTATATAGGCACCTAGAACAGCCTACCAGAAGAGGCTGCAATGAACAAGGTGGTTGATAGCTTTAAGAGGGTCATTGATTTTCATTGAGGACCGTAAATTGACTAGGACCATCTTAACTAGGCTCCGAACCTGTCGCTGGTCGTCACATTTCTATTTGTATTTGTATACATCATTTTACCATCAAAAGGGATTTTATTACTCTCAGTACCATTTGCTACTGTTGCATGTTTGATCCATACGCATTAAAAGTTTGTGTTAGAGTTCACATTCTTAGCGCAGAATACATGAATTCTTTTTTGATACATATTTTATGATGCGAAGAGTAAGACATTTCAAATTGCAAAGGAAGTGTTGTTATACCGAAAGTGTTGTTTGGCGAGCTGTTTTACATTTGAGTAGAAGAATTGGTTCATTTAGCATAATTGATTGACTCATCTAGCATGAACTACAATTGCTAACTCTTTTGTCTTTTAGCATTATGCGTCCAAACAGTTTTATTCTCAGAAAGCATTTTTGGCAATAAATTACCCTTGAGCATAAAAACTAATCGCCAACGTTTTAATCACTCTATTGTAAACGCTTGTTTAACATTAAGATTTTTTTCTTAAAATATTCGTTGCAATGTAAAATTAACGTGCTTTGCCAATACAAGATTAGATCGGATAACCCAATAAAAAAATCATGTTTTAAAGGCTAAATTATTTACAAATTCTGGTTAAAAACTTACTTAATGGTCTAGTATACTGAATGCACAAGATGAAATTACTTTTTGAGCGTAAATTAAAATTCACAAAAAATTCTGAATTTGAAAATATGACGTCTGACATGCGAATGAAAGTACCCCCTTCTTTTTCATTTCAAAACATGCTTGATAGAAACAATTAAACGACCCAACAACTAACTCAAATGTCAACATTTCCCTTTCAATTTGAATATTCAGGGAACTTTCGGTCAAAATAATCTACTGATACAAGTATAGATGAAGGACCCGACTTTACCAGATTTTTAAAGCATTTGAAAGAAAACACAAAAACATACCACTACTTACATTTCGTTAAGTTGGGAACAGCAACAAATAAAGTTCTCAGTTGAAGGCAAGGAATCTAGAAACAAAGAAAACAAAAAATAAAGCAAAAAATAAATTCTCATTTTGTAAGGGTTAAATTGTCAATAAGCATTGTAAATAGTGATGTAATAAAGATAATGTAACGGGGAACTAAGTGTAATAAATAGGATACAAACTCTAAAATTTTTGAAGGTAGTTGAGCATAGCGTTATGAGCCCTATGTTGTTTAAAGCTAGAAGTTTTAAAAACACATGCGACTATTTTTGGTAGAAACCTTAAAGATCCTGTGGCCACTCACTGAAACATCAAGCATTGTAGAAACAAACTGCAACTAAAACGCTTGTTTCTTAACACGCATGGAAAATGATTTAAAAAATGGTTTAGTACTGTATGAAATGATCAATCATTCACGCAAGAAGCAATAACGTTTGTTAAACGCACTTCTCCTGATGTTAGTTGCTTAGTAAAAATAAAGAAAATTTGAAGGAAATGATTCATATGTTTGCAATTAAAAGTTTAGTCATCAAATTTCTTTATTCCTGATGCATATGCGTTTCAAACTGCAGAATAGTAATAAGCTTTCCACTAAGTTAATATGCCATTCTTCACTTATGTCATGCAACTAAAATAGATAAAATCGTGAGATATTTAATTAGTGACATGAGAACAGCTGCAATCAATGTTAATTATTTCCTTTATTACAAAGTACACAAAGCAAGATACAACCTTCACTGAATTTCTCTAGGAATTTAACTTGAGCACCTGGAAAAATGAGCTGTGAAAAATGATGCCTCGAGTAATTAATTTTTTAATCAGCGCAGCTTACATCTGTCCAGGAACTAAAATAGCAGGTGAAAAAAAAGGAAATCGTTTCAAGGCATTGACAAGAAGAAATTCTATACGTATGAAGAAATCATTTCAGAAGACACGTGAAACGATTTCTTCAGCCAAAAGTACTACTTTTAGTCAATGATAATGATAGAATAAACAAAAAAAGCATTGGGCCAGAAAATATTTTATTTTCTAAACAGTTTATTGAAAAATATTTTTTCCCCGACTTCTAAGACGAAGCTAGGTCTCGCATGAAGTCACAAGAGGAGAAAATTTGCTGAAAAGCCCGACCGACGCATAAAACCCATTTTTGGATTTTTGGTAATCCCAGCTATGCAATAATGAGAAATCCTAGCCCAAAATTGCGGCTAATCTATAATGTCTTCTTGCTTGGAGCGTTTTGTACACTTGGGACGTCCGCTTGCGAAAAAATAGGGACTGGGCGTCTGTTAAGATTTTTTTTTTTTTCAAAGAAAATGAGTCGAAATTAAGAAGAAAAAGTGTTCACCCCATGTTTTCGATCGTGCTCTTTCAGGGAAAAGTATTTTTGAAAAATGAAAAATTTCATGTATTACGTATTTCTTACAGGACTAAAAACGAAAAATTGATGCCGATCACTTTACCAATCACCACACGAAAGACCCATTAACTACAAGAAAAACTAATATCACAGCAATATTGAATTTTTTTTAACGCTGCATATTAGTTATATTTGAGCATAAATTCTGATTGGTAAACTATAACAAAAAACAGAAAACTAATTTTGTCCATCTTTTTTAAAACCTTTCCCTTTATAAACCATATTTGTTCAATGAAAGAGAGATATTTCTAAGTCCACAACTTGAAATGAAAAAGAGAGAGAAGAGGAATAGTTTATCCAAAATATCTTACGTAAAGAGCTTTTCTTTCTTTCTGCCTTTCTTTTTTTTTAATTCCAAAACTTTAAGGGAAAATTTCGCAATAATTTCCAATGGAGGAGAAAAGACCTAACACGTGTTTAATTTTCAAGCCAAACATAAGTTTTTTTCTTTTTCTTTCTTTTTTCTTAAACGTTAGATAAACTGTGTGCGAACTTCATAAGTTTACCTAATAATTAATGTTAAACCCTTTATACCCCGACGGAACTCAGAAGTACGCTTACATTAATTTAGTATTATGCATCCTAAATGGATGGAACCGTACTGATACTTGAAAGTATCACTCCTTGTACTTTGCTGTGAGGTCAAAAGATGATACCTACGATCGGAAACCGTACGGTGCCTTAGACCCTGCTGGATGTCAAAATTTTTATACTCGGTATATTGTTGTTTAATGTATTTTCAATTAAAAAAAAATATATATATATATATGGAAATGCATTGCTAAATTAATCTGGGACACAAAGGATCAAAATATTAAAATCTTTAAGGGGTTCACTATGACAGCTTATTAGTTTTGTATCATTGCTATGTAATTTTAAGGAGAGTTTTTCGATTTTCGAAACTTTCTCTCTTAATTTGCAGCTTGTTCAGTAGTTTCATTTTACAGAAAAGTTTCATCTACGATTTCACTCTTCTCACAGAATTTTGTAATAAAATCAGTATTTGAATTTGGGTAATTTAGATTGGCAATGGTAGCAAATGTTCATCTTTAAAATGTTTCCAATTGAAAGTTTTAGCTCCTTTATTATTTTTAAATTGAAAACTTACATTTTTATCTAAAAGTAGACAGAAAATATATTTGTACTGTGCTTTAAAAAAGCTACTGGGTCGATTCTCTTCTCTACTAATAATAAAGCTGAAGGTCGGTCTGTCTTGCTTTCTTTCGTTCCTTTTTTTTTGTCTGTCTGCGACCCGCGTAGCGCCAAAACCGTTTCAAAAAATTTGGCACAAAATTAGTTTGTAGCATGAGTGTGTGCACTACGAAACGTTTTTTCAAAAATTCTATTTCGTTCTTTTTCTATTCCAATTCTTAGCTCGTTTTTCATACAAATAGAATAAAATGGGGTATAAATATTTCACATTTTCAAGTCTTACGTTATTTGAAAGCTTGGAATTTTCTGCTAAAAATGGTGCCAGTTCGAATGTTCTGTGAGCATTAGAAGAGCTGTAATAATTGTTTATAGAATCCCGGCATTCAAGGCTTGCCTTGAGTAAGCCAAGCCATTTTAAGTGATCAAGCTCGAGAATAAAATTTGAAAATAAAGATAAAATGAATTATTTCATCAACGAAAATCAACTTTTCATGTTGTTACCATGGTTACGTTTTTATATCTTTTATTTGTTTCGTTCTTTTTCCCTTAATAATTTTTTAAATGTATTTATTTTTGTAGTATTCCAAACTCCAAGCCTTATTAAAATGAGTTAAATGAAATGTTTCAACTGTTGCAAAATATCATCTGTTTTGCAACATTTTCTCATTTTTTAAGGAATTAAAACTCGGTGTTATAAAAATATCGTATAAGTTGTTGTATTGCAACGTCCTTTATAAAATGTTTCATTTCAAAAAATGTATTATTTTGTTTTTAAAGCTAGGAAAGAAAATTTCCTTCTTCCTTTAAACTTTGGTAAGATTTCTGTTGGTGTCTGTAAGCAGCAAAACTGTTCTTATTTTCTCTTTTGGCTTATTTTTATATCATACTTTTAAGGAATTGCAGTTGAATCATAACTAAAACTGATTGTTCTTTCTGCGATATCAATTTATTACTAAATGACCCTTTAATTTTATACCACGGACAAAGGCGTGTGGGTACCACTAGTTAAGCAATAACTACAAGAAAAGCCCTGCATACATTTGGTTGAATTTCGGCCACAAGTTAGGTATTTAGAAAACTTCCAACAAAAGAAAATAATATTAGGTACCAAATTTTTTATGAAGATAAGATCTTAAAAAAAATACTTACCTAATGTAGAGCATATATAAATGGCATTCTCCGAATCAGTGCCTGGATTAAGATGAATTTGAATGACCTTTCAGATTTTCCTCAAATCAATATAAAAAGGATATTACTGAGTAAGTTGACCTGAAAAGAAAAGAAAAGAGCTAATAAGATTTTATTAGACAGTAGAAGAAAATGACATCTTTTAGAAAACATACAAATCTTCGTGAAACTAATAAGTTGCATTAAAAAAATGTTTTAAATTTGTAAAAGAATCGAAGTACCAAGAAGGAGTGTTGTGATTTGGATAATTATTAGTAGACATGATATACATATCTGGGTTTAGTTTAAGGACAATCGCATGCATTTACCAGAGTTAAAATATTTTAAAAAGATTGGATTGCAAGCTGCCACCCACTGTATTTTCAGTTGATATAGGTCAGGGGTGGCCAACCTTTTTAGGGAGAGTGCCACTATCTGGAGAGAAAAAACTCAGCGTGCCACATTGTATTTTTTCAACAAATTGATTTTTTTAAAGTTAAAAATAGATTTTATGTTGGCTGATTATGTAATTCTTACTCAAATGAAACATTTTTTTTTCTCGTAAATCTGAGTAATTTAAATCTAAATGATAATAAAGATAAAACAAGTCCGAACTTAAGAGTTATCGTTAGTAAACATTTTTAAAAATTCTGTCAGTTGGCTTATGCTTAAAATAGAAACAAATAACATCAAACATTCTATTCTAAAAATTAAACAGTCTGTACTTAATGTTGTTTGTGAGTCTGCATATTTTCTACCAAGTCTTTAATTTTAGGATTAGTTGTTGAGAATCCTAAGAAAACTGTTTTAAGTGCAATCAATAAATATTAAACAGTATTTCGATTTTTCTGCATTCATAACAAAAAACATTTGTTTAGGAGCGTATTTTTAGCCAAATCTACAACAACATCAGACGGCTAAAGTGTGTAAATGTGAAAAAAAATTTGTTACAAATTTCCGAATTTCTATACAACGTGGGTGACTTCTGTTGAAGTAAGCTCTTATATTTGATTACTAATGCAAAAGGTCAGTAATTCCGATTTGTATTTCAGAAGGGTAACAAGTAGTGTCTTGCAGAGAAATAAACAAAGAATTAGAAAATATCAGCATTTTTTTATGATCCTGAAAATCATCAAACCTAACACTGAATGAATACTTAAAATCGATGTAAAATTTTCTCCATATACCATTGGAAAATTATTAAATTTCGGTTGATACTTTCAGTATAAACTTTTAATGTTTTATTCCTTCTCTCCAAAGTAGAGAGAAAGAAACTGAAGTTTCATCATAAAAGAATGTAGATGGCCTCTACTGGTTTAGGAAACCTTTTTTTTTTTTTTGTACAATCTTAAGTCTAAATTACTTAAACGCAGGATATTAAGAGATGGCATAGCTAAATTAGTTCGTTATTCTCCATTTCTAAGTTGCAAGTCCTCATTGATTTCCTTCCAGATATTTTGAAAACACACTCCCTAAAATTCTAAAATCTTATGACTATTTTTCCTTTGGATTTCTATTGCTTATTTTAATGAAGGAGTAACTTGTCATACTCTCCTCCTTCTCCTGGGAAAAGTTCACAAAAAATTCAGAGCTCTAATTCGTAGTTTGTTAACCCATATTGGACCACTTATAGAACGCGTCATCAAAAAAACTTAAAATTGCATTTATGTTATCACTAGGAGGTGCTTAGACATATAAAACAAAAGTTTTTAAATTATCTTTTTTAGTTTTTTAAATACAGGCTGTCCTATAAATAGGACAACGGTCCAATGCGCTACCTAAATTTCAAAATTTTAACTTACTGTCCTAGAAAAAAAAATTAAGAGTGAAACTTTGGAAAGCAGTCCAAACAAAGTCCAACATTGCATTTTTGGCATATAAAGAGACCTAAACACAGGCCCCTCATTTAGGAGGGTCAGAGAATGCCAATTATACCCCCCCCCCCTGGCTTTAAGAATGCATTTACGTATAAGTGGGCTTATTTTTTGTAGTTTTCCGATGAAATTGCAGTTTTTTTACCCTTTGACGCCCCCTCTGGCCCGTCATTTAGGGGGGGGTTAGGGGGTCAATTGCCCCCCACCCCCGGGCTTTGAGAAATCAATGTATTTACATATAAGTGGGCGTGGTTTATGTTTTCCGATGAAATTGCATTGTGTTGTGACCCTTTGCCCCCCCCCCTGGAAAAATTCAACTGACGGCCCTGGCCCCCTCCCTAGAAAAACCTGAACTGCAGGCCCGTCATTTAGGGGGCAGGGGGTCAATTCCCCCCCCCCCCTGACCTTGAGAAATCAATGTATTTACATATAAGTGGGCGTGGTTTTTGTTGATTTCTGGTGAAATTGTATTGTGTTTTTACCCTTTGCCCCCCTGGAAAAACTTGAAATGACGTCCCTGCTGAAATGACAGCCCTGCCTAAACAGCAAATGATACACTCCAATCTAAGAGGAATTCCGAAAATGAGAATGGTTCCCCCAAAGAGAACAGGTGTACATGTACGAAGTCTCATGTCCAGGAATGCAAATCTCTAGATGTACAAAAAAATACCATGGGGGAAGCCAGTCAATCAATCGACAACCCTTACACTGGTAAACTCCACCCACTTGACCTTGTTTGTTATCTTTTGTGGTGGGGATTTCTTTCTTTCTATTTTTTTTTAGTTGCAAACCCTTCCTTATCAGATCTTTAAAATAAAATAGTATCAGAAAAAGCAGAAATGCTGCCATCGTGCACTTTGTAAATCGAGATGACACCCTTTTTTTAAATATAACTACTCAAGGGTGCTAGGAGCAACATTCGATGTTGGAATTTGAATCAGTTGAAAATAAGGGTAGGTATTGGACTGTTGTCCTGTTTTTAGGACACCTGCATAATTCGCTATATAAATCTATAAATTATAACTATTTTCTTGTATATTTTTATTCATATCAATAGCACTATCTTTCTACTCTAAAAATAATTCCATGCATTCATTTTTAAACTAAATGTTTAATTTTAAATTAATTATTAAAAAAATCATGTTTTCAAGTCATATTTTAAAACTTTATTTTTCAACTTAAATTTATTTTAATTGTCAAATTTTTGGTTGCATATTATGCACATGTTCATCAAAAATGATTTCCCACAAAGTTTAAATAAATCAGTCGTGTTATTTGTCATTTACAACTATTTATTTCAGCTGTCCTGTTTATAGGACAGCGGTCCAATATGGGTTAATACTAGAGATGTAAAATTTCCGGAAATTTTGAAGCAATGGAAAAAAAACGGTTTTTTTTCCGGAAAAATTGGAATGCATCAATAATAGTGTTTGAAAGAAAAATCAGAATGAATTTTCTCCCTTGCAATATAACTTCACTATCTAAAAATGAAAACTATTGAGTTCTGGTTTTTCCCCACCCAATCTAAATCCAAATAAAAATTAAATGACTTTTTTTTTTAAAACCTTTCTAATAGAAAACTATAAACTGCTTAATGGTTTCTGAACCTGAATAAAATTTAAACTGGAGTTTCAACTTACTGCACTGCCTTGCTAAGCACAATAGTCGTAACCCTACTTTTCAACAAAACCAGAGTAATTAACCAGAGGTTGCTCTCTGTTTCGTATGTGTTATTAATAAAATGTTTTGTAGTCATTTGTTATTGGAAACTTTTTTTTTTAATTTGCTGAATAAAAAGTAATCACAACAAAATATATGGAGGTGCAGCTCTTTAAAATGCAATATCTCAGTTTGAGCTCAATTGCAGATTCTACTATGTGCTTAGCAAGCACGGCAATATACATTTAGTTCGCATAGTCAGCGGAAACCTAGTTCTGTAGCTGAAGTTATGCTTATTCATTTCATGAAGAAGTAAAATTAGTTCTTCATTAAAAGGACGTTGGTTTTGTTAAAGAAGTTTCTGTGTAGAGTTGTTGTGTTGAGAGAGTTTTAATAGTTGATAGCGCTGATTTCTGCTTGGAATTTGCCATAAAGGTAAGTGTACTTACTATAATGTAGTTTTTTTTTAATTTAGTTATTTATTTTGTGCTACTTTAAACACACAGAACGTTAATAATTATTATCTTAGTACGATTTGAACTCTGAATTATTAGACACATAAAAAATATTTGAAAGTAATTATAGTATAATAGATTCAAAGTAATAAGAACTAGCAAGAATTGTATTTAAGATCTGCTTGCGACAAAATTGCCATAATCATTTTTTGTTTTCTAAACAAACGCACGTTCGAAGGGTAAAACTCTTCAAATATCTATAATGGTTCTACTCAAGCCATCAATTTTCCCTGAGGCTCCATTTGACCCTTGAGAGCAAATGTTGGTTGAAATTTTGAAAAGTTGAAACGAATTTTAAACTGGTAATATGAGTATATAAATATGCATTCAACAAGTATGATCAAATATTTTTTGGATTAAAATTTGAACTTTAAGTTAAAGTTTTATTTTTTAACAATGTTCATATATTAAAATTTCTCAGCTCTAACAGTTCTCCTTGATCTATAGGCAAATTGTAATATCGCCCAACTAGCATTACCAAAGCAAGAGGTTAAAACGGTAAGAAAGAGGGGTTTAGGTGAAGAAGAAAAGATAAAGAATGAATGTTAAGAATGATAAATTTCTAAATTTATCATTTTATGCTGAGAATTTTAATTTCATTTTTCTGAAAATTTGAAAATTCAATTTTTCCGGAGTGGAAATAAACCTCCTCGGAAAAAAACGAAAAAAACCCGTTTTTTTCCGACCATTTTCATCTCTAGTTAATACAGTTAACTCTGCAGGATCACCAACAGAGAAAAAGTGTCATTCCTTGGCAAGGAACTTATGATAGATAATTCGATGACACTTTTGAAGTTTTTTTCCGGAATTATTTTCAAGTAATGTAACAAAAACAATTTAAGGGCCTTCATTTGTGCAACCATGCCAATTTTGTCCAATCTAGTTTCTTAATTTTAGTTGCAGAGGGTTTTTTTTTTTTTTTCTATTTCATCACCCGGAGCTGAAACTATTGCAAATCAAGAATCCATTCTGCAGCATCGAAAGTTTCATTCGTGTCAAGCACAAATATGCTTCACAAAGCATTGTCTAGCGTCACAGCTACCGTTGAATGTCTGAAGCTAACTAAGTACTTTGCAATATTGTAGTTCAGCCAATTTTTAAGCCAGCCTCCTGACACTTAATTGTTACAATATCATGACACATTTATCCGTTTAAGGGTTTTAGTTTTTATCAATATTTTTGAGATCGACATTTTTTCCTTAATTTTGGACTTTTTTCAAAAAGTTTTCGAGTGCCACTGTTACTGGTCTGCCGTGCCACATTGTGGCACGCGTACCGCTGGTTGGCCACCACTGCTTTATAACATCGGTTCCGTTCTTTGAATTACATATTTTACTTACATTCATAGGGTTTTTTTTTTTTTTTTTTTTGTAAAAACGAAATATTCTAAAATTGATGGTTTGAGTGTTAGCAGCTTGACAATTTCACTTGTAAGTAAGTACATACGAATGAGATTTTTTACATAAGCTATTTGTCGTTTTGAATACATCTAAAATGAAACTCCAATGAAAGCACTTTATTTTTGTTCTTGTAAATAGTTTTATTCATATGAGTGATTCCATACCAAATTACCGAATGGGGGTCGCACGACCGACTCGGATTTTCTTTTAATTTGGCACACATGTTCATCATATAGAGGCATGGAAAAGTCCAAATTGTTAGGTTCCTGCTCCCCTTATTTTCTGAGATACATGCCCTCAAAGTTTGTCCGCCACGTCAAAATACTAAAAAAGTGATGTTATTTAATCATTTTTTATAAAAAATTGTACTCATGCAAAATAAACGTGTTAGATATCTGGGCGATTCTCTGTAAACTCGTCATTTTTCACATGAAATCTGTCCGGGAACGGTTTTTTGAAATGTTCGTATAATTATAATACCATTGCTCAGAAAATTAATCTATTACTTTGGTTTGAAAGAGGGCCAATTGAAGCTTGTGTTTTTCTGATAAATCGAGATAGGGGGTAAGTCCCCCGCCTAGTATAACTAGGCAGGGGACTGTGCCAGGTGACTGTGTTTTTGCTCTTTGTAGCGTAATATCTGCGAAACTATTGGAACATAATTAGTTACGAGACTACCTATAAATTTAGGTACAAATCGTGGACATAATAACTAATATGTTTTATAATTAAATTAATTGACATTAATAAAATCACTTCCCAGAGGACTGTTTTCGCAACGGTCACGATGCATACTTTCATCACAAATGTGGCTCTCAAACTAAGCAAAGTAGCGTTTTAACACCGTTCTCGGCGATTTCGGCAAATTCACACTGATTACTTTAAACTTCATGCCAAAAAGAATTTGCAAAAGTTATAGATTTTTCGTATTACAGCTTTGAATTTGTTGCAGGGGACTGTTTGAAAAAACTCCGGACAGAATTGACATGACAATTTTAAGTTTTAGAAATACGTAATTATGCCTTATTTCATGAGAAAAATATAGCTTCATTATTCTATTTTTAGATATTAATTGCCAAATGTATGTAGTGTTAATAGGTTTTTTGAAATACTATCTTTAACAGTTAAACTATGTGATTGGGACAGCCAGGGGACTGTGTTTTTGGCGCTTAGATAATTTCTAGAAAAAAAAATTAAATTGTTATCACTCCAAATACAATTGGGCCACAAAGTATCAATGCTTTACTTGTATTTAGAGTTATAATTACTTTATTACACTTTATTATTTTTAAAATACTTAGTCCGGACAGCCAATTACCAGTTTACAGAGAATCGCCCATCTATGAAAACTGGTTACTCCAGGCATTCAGAAAAAAAAACTAGAATGTTCATAATGAAAATTACTAAGGTACAGGGCTCTTTGAAGTTGTAATCACAAAAACTCGATTTTGCAGATTTTGCTAAAATTGAGGAATTTATTCCAAGAAAAGGAAGACGTAACCAAAGGTTTACTCACTTTCTGGTAGTGTACAGATGTTTACTATAAATGGTTACATAATGCATAACTTGGATTTCTCACTCCTTCTTGGAAATATTTAAGCTTAAAGATAATCCATAAGGCAAAAACATGTGTTTTTGACCATCTTGGCACCCATTTTTCTCATAAAGGGGGAGCAGTAGAAACTTTATTTTTTTAAAAAAACAAGCCACTGATATGTTAGCTATTCACAGGAAAAGAGTTTACTTTTGGTTATTTCTTCCATTAAAAGATATCCTGCTGACAGTATATGCATGTTTTTCGCGACGACCATATGCTTTTGTTCCCCCTCGCATGGACTTAAAATTAATTAAACCAAAAAATAACTATATATTTATTAATAGCTGTATTGTCAACCCAAGATGTTTTGAAATTTAATTTATTAAATCATTGAACAATAAATTAGATAATTGATGAAAACAAGGAGTAGTATTTCTCTGATGCCTGAGCATTATGCATTCATAATTATAAAACACTAAATACTTTCTTGAGAAATTAATTAACATAAAGGAGCTCTAAATATTTATATTATAAGCAACACCCAATCTTGTGGTTGATACCTTATACAAGGGTATCCTCCTGTTTATAGCCATCAATCAGGAACCTCCCAATCACAAGATTGGGTATTGCTTATGAGATAAATATTCGAAGCTCCTTTATTTTAATTGATTTTTCAAGAAATTCTTTAGTACTTACCCCTTTATACCCTTGTTCTTTGTTGCAGTATTATTTTGTAGAAAATAGAATGTATGCTTTATGGTATCTGTGAACTAGTATTTTAGTGAGTAAACTTATTCTTGTCAGTTCTTATCAGTGCTCAACACATGTCAATTTTGTAAAGATCAGTATGGGAATAAATTAGTTGCACTAATTTTAATTCTTCAAGCATGGCTTTATATTAAATTATATATATAATTATTTTGTAAATATTTAACTGTTAATAAGGTAAAATGGAATTTGATGCTGAAATTAATAGCTCTTTATCACCATGCTCAGTTAGTAGCCCATCAAATGAAATTTGTCATAAAATATCCTACATCAAACGATAAGACCTCATTTATTTTCCTGATATTCATGTGATATTCAAGAAATTCTGCAATTAAAAACAGGAGTAACCCAACCACAAGATTGGAGAGCTCCTTTATGTTAATTAATTTCTCAAGAAAGTATTTAGTGTTTTACAATTATGAATGCATAATGCTCAAGCATCAGAGAAATACTATTTCTTGTTTTCATCAATTATCTAATTTATTGTTCAATGATTTAATAAATTATTTCATGAAATATTGGTTTGATAATACAGCTATTAATAAATATATAGTTATTTTTTGGTTTAATTAATTTTAAGTCCATGCGAGGGAGAACAAAAGCATATGGTCGTCGCGAAAAACATGCATATTCTGTCAGCAGGATATCTTTTAATGGAAGAAGTAACCAAAAGTAAACTCTTTTCCTGTGAATAGCTAACATATCAGTGGCTTGTTTAAAGAAAAAATTAAAGTTTCTAATGCTTCCCCTTTGAGAAAAATGGCTGCCAAGATGGCCAAAAACGCATGTTTTTGCCTTATGGCTTATCTTTAAGCTTAAATATTTCCAAGAAGGAGTGAGAAATCCAAGTTATGCATTGTGTAACCATTTATAGCAAACATCTGTACACTACCAGAAAGTGAGTAAACCTTTGGTTACGTCTTCCTTTTTTTGGAATAAATTCCTCAATTTTAGCAAAATCGAGTTTTTATGATTACAACTTCAAAGAGCCCTGTACCTTAGCAATTTTTATTATGTACATTCTAGTATTTTTTTTTCTGAATGCCTGGAGTAACTAGTTTCCATAGATATCTAACACTTTTATTTTGCATGAGTACGATTTTTTATAAAAAATGATTAAATAACATCACTTTTTTAGTATTTTGACGTGGCGGACAAACTTTGAGGGACCGTAAAAGAGGTCTTCACCCCGATCCAAATCTTCTCATAAATAATCAACCGATATCTGTAAAAGAAGAAGGAAAATTTCTCGGGATCACCCTGGATAATAAACTTAAATTTATTCCACCTTTGCAAGATTTAAAAAAGAAAAGTACTTTAAAATCAAATATACTTCGAGTCTTGGCTAACACTTCTTGGGGTGCTGACACAGATTCCATGTTAAGAATTTACCGGGCTCTAATACGCTCCAAACTTGATTACGGGTGCCAAATTTATGGCTCAGCCGCTAAAAGCTATCTTAAAACTCTGGACACTATACATCACCTGGCATTACGTATATCTACAGGTGCTTTTCGAACATCACCTATCAATAGCCTACATATTATGTAATAGCTCACGAACCTTCACTTCACAATAGAAGACTTAAACTTTCTTTAAATTTTTATTTCAAAATCAAACAGAATATAAACCATCCCTTGCAATTATATATTTTCCATCCGTCAAATACAGATTGTTTTTACGTCGTCCATCGGTTACCCCTACATTTGGGATGCGAATGCGACAAGCGCTTAATGACCTACAAATTACAGATTTTGATACCTACAGCACAACAAAACTAATTGAACCATATAATGAAACCAACTTTTCAGTTCTTAATGATTTCAGTACATTTCAAAAAGACACAACACCTGATTCAGTCTATCTACAAATCTACAATGATGTGAAGCAAAAATATTCCTAATATAATGAAATTTTTACCGACGGATCGAAAACAGATGATCACGTCGGCTGCGCAGCAATAACAGCTGGTGAAACTATCTCACTAAAATTAAATAAAACTTGTTCTATTTTCACTTCAGAAATAAAAGCAATAGCCACATCTTTAAAAACAATATCTGAGTCAAATTATAAAAAATGGATATTATACACAGACTCGAAGAGCTCAATAGACGCTCTCATTAACTGCAACAACAATAGCCACCCACTAGTTTCTCAATCTTTCCATATATACAACAGTCTTGCTCAAAACAATTTCGAAATTATTTTTTGTTGGATACCTGGTCATGTAGGCATTACTGGAAATGAGGCAGCCGATACGGCTGCCAAGGCGGCAAGTTCCTATGCTGAAAATCTCGTACCGTATGAAGATATTAAAAATAACATTACAGACTGCCTCAACATCTATTGGCAGCGTGACTGGGATGGAGAAACGCAAAATAAATTGCACTCCATCCAGCCACTGACCAAAGGTTTTAAATCCTTAAGGTCTAAAAGAAGAGACCAAGTCATACTATCTCGGCTTCGCATTGGTCACACGAGATTTACACATAAACATCTTCTTTGCCACGAGCCTACACCTACATGTCTTAAATGTAATGTAAACCAGACAGTGTTCCACATTTTATGTAACTGCCCAAATTTTAACCGTGTACGTTTTAAACATTTTAATAATTTTTATCCATCTTTGACCGAATTACTTGGGGATACACCCCATTCTAATTTGTTTCTCTTTTTAAATGAAATTGGTTTTATATCTCTAATTTAGTGGTTTTATCTTTGTCTTGAGTGTTTTGTCTTTGTTTTGTTATGTATCTAATTTTACTAAAAATTGTCAGTCCTTTCTTTCTCTTGTTTAGTTTGGATTTTAAACATCATCTATTTTAAATGTTTTTAAATGTTTTAAAATCTTATATGCTTTAAAATCTTTTATCGTTTGGCGCAGTATAGCCTATAAAGGCTCTTGTGCCAGAAAACCCAAAACAACCAACCTACCAACCAAACTTTGAGGGCATGTATCTCAGAAAATAAGGGGAGCAGGAACCTAACAATTTGGACTTTTCCATGCCTCTATATGATCAACATGTGTGCCAAATTAAAAGAAAATCCGAGTTGGTCGTGCGACCAACTTTTCTTATTTCTGGTGAGTTGGTATGGAATCACTCTAATAAAAGTGCTTAAAGTCTTTTTTTTTTCTTTCTTTAAATGCTCAAGCATGAGTAGTTGTCCTCAAATTAAAGTGAAATGCAATGTATTCATTTAGAATATTATTCAATTTCCAATGGCACTAATAAAAGATCTCGTCTTATTTATAAAATACCCCCTCTCTACTCTGCACGTTACCGTTTAGAGTAGAGAGAGAGTATCTACCACTATACACCATTTAGCTGGTTGGATGTTGGATTAGGGCCTGAAAATCGCTCTTTTTTTATGATCCAGAGCAGAAGCCGAGCAGCCCTTGGTAGATATGGCATGATTGTCGGATTTTTGTTGGATCAAAAAGTCAGGTTCGATCACAAATCCAGCTTTAATTTGAAGCATTATTTTTGCAACAACAATACAAAGTTTCGGAGATGTGCCCTCCCCCCTCCCTCTCCCCCTACAGCACTGTCTGTAAAATAATGTTTTTCGGAGTTTCTACAAAGCACGTATTTCACAAAGTAAGTTTTCAAACAATGAAGCACAATTTATTGAAATATTTTTTGACTTTTATTATAACGTTTAAAATGATATCTGTAGAGTATTTTGTACTTAAAAAAGTTAAAATTACTAGAAAAAGTTTAAATTACTAGAAAAGTAGATGCTTTATAAAAAATTTAAAAATAGATAAAATGAACAAATTACATTTTTAATGTAGTACGATTTTTAAAACTCAAAAGAGTAATACAAATAGTTATAATTTGATGTATTAAATAAACAGTATAAACAAAATGAACAAATATTTAAAAAACATTGAAGAGTAAAATGCAAGCATGCGCATTAGCATCAAAATTTAGCACATTTTTTTGCTAAGACAGATTTATTATCAAAAACACACTTCTGTATGCTATGAGGTGCTTTTCTCTTTCTGGAAGGTAATCGACCAAATGAGGTGTAGTCGTGGTGTAATAACTCACTTTTCTCACTTGGAAGTTTTCGATACAGAAATTAAATGTTTATCGTGCCGGTACGAAGCACCTTTACACGGAGGTAAACAAACAAACACTACGTGCTGATGATAGCTAAACATAATCGAAGCGTCTTGCTTTTTCTACCGGTGATTTGCTCTGTAATCTTTTTTCTCGTAAATTTGACTGTTATTTTGGCCGTTCTTTTTTCAGTTTTGGCTTGTTTTGTTTGCATTTTATACTGATATTTCATTTTCAACTCATCAATCATTTCAAAAAAGTATTATTTACTGTTTATAGTTTACTGTTTATAAGTTTACTGAACTCTCCGTGTTTTTAACCACTGAGTAGAATAACAACGTACTGCCTGCTAATATGCTTGTTTTGATTTGTATTTCATTGTTCCCAATGCATTAAATATTCATAAACTGTGGATCTATAGATCCTTTTTTTTTTCTTTTTTTGTATTTGTACGGCAAGTTAGACGCGCATCAGTTTAAAATTCATTTTTGCTTAATAAATACGGATCCTAATAGTTAATGATCTTGATTTTATCAATGTATCTTCCTTTAGCTTCGTTATAAACGCTTTCACAACACTCTGAATACATTTTACTCTCAAAAAGAGGCTAAAAAAACTGCGCACTCGCAATACCATGTTACACAAACGGTAAACATGGAGTTGCTTCTTGCTTGTCCACCAGGAACGGTTGCCAGGCTCTGTTGCTATGCAAAAAGCACGTGGCTGCTACTGCCCTATTCTTTTTTTCCCCGCAAGACAGTTTTTTCTTCTGCTCACGGCAGTAGGTTGCACACCAATAACTGACTTGTGGCATCTTCTTAAAATTTTGCCAGCACACTTTTGTCTAAGGCTTGGTTTCGCACCAGTGTATGTGCCAATAGTGTGCATAGCAGTGGCAACTCCAGTATTAGTAGCTGCACTTTTAATGACATTTTTTAGCATTTTTTCTGCAGCTGGCAGAAAAATTTCGGGATTTTTATCAATATTGTCCTTGATTCTGGAAAATTCACCAATTCCATAAATAGCGTCTGCTTACCTTTTTTGACAACTTTCCGACTCATCATCTTCATATATTTGATTTCCAGCTTGAAATCTTGAGCTAGAAGGGCAAGGTTCGTCAGGCTCCAAATAATTTTCACTACTTTCAACTTGTGGGCTGTCAATTGGGGCTACTGCCACCGATTTTAAAGGGAGAAACCAATTAAGTGGGGGTTCCTTACCTTCTGAACATAAAATATGTGTTCTTTTGTTTTTGTGCAAACAATATTGAATGCTGATGTCGTATTTGATGCCATTGATTCATAAGGAATGCTCACAGATGGAACCTGAGCTGTCATTTGAGCATGTGCACATCCCACCTGTAAGATCTATAGTGTAGATTGTGCCACAAGCACTATCTCTTTTACACACTTCATAAAATCGATTTTTCGAGCATTCTGAAACTTCATATTCTCTCAATTCGGACTTTCCCTTGATCTTCGTCAGAAATACACTGTGTGTATATGAAGATGATGTGTGACTACCGTTATAAAAATCTGCCAGTCTTTGTCGCATGTAAAAATTGTATTTTTCTAAGATGAAATCAACTAACTGAGTTAAGTTATACGCCATAACTCTTTCTACAATACAATCTTTTAGAATCCTGAATACAACCTCTACATAATTAGTTGTGTTGCTCCCTCGCAGAGGTAAATTTTTTCTGAACAGACTCACCCACTTTTCCTTGTACTGCATAACATCTTATATATGGACAACTAATTTCAAGTAATTATGTTTTAAAGCACAAACAATTAATTTATTAAATATTTCTTTTGCTTCATCTTCTCTCCGAGAGTAAAGCAACTCTGGAAATAAAGAATACAGCTCTTGCCTGTGATCTTTCGATATACCATGTTTCGTGTCGGAAAGCCAGGACCACATTGCTTGGACCATGTGGAACTGACAAAATAAATGAATAGCTTCCGGAAATATGTTTCTTACACCAGCAATTTCTTTCAAATCATTATCTGTAATAATAATCTTGGGACTCTGCTTAAAATGAAAAACAGAATTTGGTAGTATGTTTTTGAAGCACCGAAGTGCTTCTTCAAACACATTTCTCTCTTCTGTATCAGTGATCAATACTCCGAGGGGTAGACCACCCGCAACACAAGGCGTAACAAAAAATAAATTCGATGCCTTTTGTTGTGAAAAACTCATCACTTGGTTTTTATCGAAATGCACACACGCACAAAATTTTGAAATCGTCCATCTTTAAATCAGTTCCCAAAAAGTTTATCACGCAACAGTATCTATGGCACAGGCAAGGATGTAATCATTGGCGCAGTCAGTAGGATGTAATCATTCACAAGATGTAATTATCAAAATCCTTCAGTCGAAAAATGGCGCCAAGCCCCAAATATTCAAGATTTCAAATCCTTCCATCGTAAACACCATCCACTGATACTCCTTGATTTATATAGCGGGAAATCACCATATCTTCACTTGTTTATTCTTAGTTGGATTTTTCCTCCTTCCATCTGTATTTGCTGGATAAGTACGCCTTTCCTAGCGTTTTTCTAGACGACCCAGCACACATCTTTTTTCACATGCGGAAGGGAGAACGCCGCGTTGTCAACTCTCTTCTAGTGCCTTTA
>JAXGGA010013321.1:0-35655 GCA_038373865.1 Uloborus plumipes | reverse complement strand
AAAAATTGAGCTTCGGTGTAATTTATTTTATTGTTCACAGAAAAATGGCGTTACTCAGTTACCATCTTTAGTTAAAAGCAGGTTTTGTGCGAAATTAATTTTTGTATTTAAAATATCGTTTTTACTTTTAAATTATTTCTTATACAGCTGCAAGAATAACATTACTAAAAAATTAAAAGAAAATCATTAAGAATTATGTTAATATCTAAATTGCATGTTCTTTCTAACCATAAATCAACAGTGATGCATTGGAAATTCATATTTAAGAAGAAAAAGAGTTGAACTTTAAGTATATTTTGTTGGTTAGGACCACTGAAAGGAGCAAACAAACAAAAAAATCATATGTTTTAAGCACATTTGAGAATATAAGAATGAGAGAGTTAAAATTAGTTGTTTCTCCATTTAATGACATTCAGAGGACCACAAACAATTGCCCTTATGCTGATTGCGCCCTTATTGCGCTATGTTGATTTCGCATTTTGAGAAACACTACTGTGTAATGTCTGGGAGCGCAAAAAGTCGTCTTCAAATAAAAATAGTCGTTAAGTTGTTGCCAGAGTGCAATATGCTGTTGCAGTTTTGCAAAAAATATTGCACTTTTATCTGATTGTGCTATGATAAATCCAACAGATTCTTTGTGACAGGGCAATTCCATTTGAATTAAAAGCATCAAGTGTTGCACAACAGCCTGCAAAGACTCCAAATATATTAGATCCTCCTTTTATTGCATGAATTTTATGAAGACTCTTCTTCTATAAAATATACCGACAGAGTGGTATAGTGGTTAAGATGCTGACTTCTCATGCTCAAAGGCGCGGGATCAAACCCGGCTTCAGTCGGTGGATTTTAATGATGCAGAAAATCAACAGTGTCCATGTCGTATAATTATGCGGCATGTAAAAGATCCCTCGAGTACTCGTTTGCCAGGCAGTATCTCTTGGCAATTTTTTTTTCCTAGTGCAGTTTCACATCGAATAGAGTACAGGTGCCTCCATCTATTGGGGAAACTGGGCGTCAAAATTCTCGTGGTAATGACATCCCGCCGATAGTGGTGCCGCATGAAAGAATGGGTGCCGCCTCGGGGAATTTACAAGGTCTGTAAATGGTTAACAGCCAACGTCAGCAACATTCAAAGAAATGTTCTATAAAATACAGTTAAATTTTAAAGATTTCCATAAACAATATTCATGTGATGGTTTTTCAACCCCGTAACGGACGTATCTTACGAGATACGTTCGTTACGAAGAAAACCATATTTAAACATTTTTTTCCGGAAATCTTCGAAATTTAAGTGCATTATATAGAATTAACGACCATGTTCTTTATAAAGTTCTTCAAATAAAACGCGGATTAAACAAATATCTGGTCTTTGTAATCTGTTCTGTGAAAAACTGACGCGTCTGTTACAGCGGAATTGCCAAAAACAAAAAGATGCGATTGTAGGGTAGACCGAGCAGTAAATGAACATTTAAGCGACATTTCGTTTTTAAAAATTTATAGCATCATTAAAAATTGTTGCATTTGCCACATGGCAGTAGAAACACTTTAGCGGATTTATGTAACTGTTTTTTAAAATATTGCGCGAATTTTTAGGGTTCTGAATCAGGTTTTTTGTGGGGTTGAAAAGGAAAAAAGTGTCCAGACCCAGTGAATGAACACCTTAAACAAAAGACAAACGCAGCATTTTCTAGCCGTTTTCTTTTTGGAAAAGTGTAGAAGGAAGTGACTACTGCCTGTTTATCTCAGAAAAATGTTTTTGAAACTTATTTTTCCAAGAAAATTACAAGGTGTTCATTCACTGGAAGTGTTCATTCACTAGTCGATCTACCCTATGCATCAAAAATAAGAGTTTAATGAGAGCCTTTCCTTTTATGTTTAGTTACTAAACACGCCAACTATGGTTCTCTCCTTTCTACCAGGTCCCGTAAGATCGACTGAAAGTTACCACTTGGCATTCGATGAGGCTCTGGTTGTGATTGAAGTGGGTGATGAGAACGACAACGCCCCCCTCTTCGAAGTTCAAGGAAGACCTATTGTCGCCGCGGTGCCTTTGGAAGCTTCGTTTGGATATCAAGTCTTGAGGATAGCGGTAAGTTTGCTGAGTATTTGTAAGAATTTTCTAACATTGTTTTAGTTTAGCGTTTACCGGGATAATGCTGAAATGGTAATAACAAATTTGATATTGTTGACTGTTGTGTCTCGAACCTGACAACAAGCTGTTTCAGCAAGCTGTGTTAATTATGTTGTCGTGGTTACTATTTTCAGTTTAATTTGCCCTGTTACAAAAATGAGAATTGCAATGAAATGTTTCCAGCGTTTATATATTAATACAAAACAAATGTTTGTCGTGTTGGAACCTCATCTAACTAATTACTAATTAACACGACAAGATGTTGGCGACTATAGATGGGATTTTCAAACATTAATTGCCTATTGCGACAGTAATAAAAAATAATGTTATTCTTTAAGGGCAGGTAATTCAATTTGCATTCGTTTGTATTTAAAGGAACAGACTCACTTAATTTTTTTTTTTATTTGCTCCATCACATAATTTTATTTTTACTTAGAAGACGGTGCTGTGTTGAATGCGGTTTGATGTCATTCGTACAAACTATCTTTACTGTTAGTTGAATAGGCAAGTCAAAACAGTTTACACACAAGAGTTTTTTTTTTCGTTGTCGCAATGAATGTAAATTTGCCATTCATGTCACAGCTCGTGGAATCTCTAATTTATTTTGTGATATTCGTGACGCACTCATGGTATTTGCAAATTTATTCTTAAAGGATTATTTTGAAATTGATTCTTTTTTTTGTTCGTGTTTTGGTATCAAGAAGCAACTTTTCAAAAAATAGAATGCTCTCCATCTTTTTTAATTCCAAAAAAAAAAAAAAAAGAACGCACGTGGGAAATCTAGAAAGTATCGCAAAGCTTTTAAATAAGGAGAGTAAAATATTTGATTTGATTGTCAAAAATTATCGAAGTTCCTCTTTTAGTCAACAAAACATTGAAAATTCGACTTTATAATTTCATCTCCTGTAGTTGCAGTTGTTTGAAAATTGTCAAAGCTAAAACATTGGAAGATTTTAAAATAAATTTTATTTGCATTGAGTTACATTTTTAAAATTCTTAGCAAACTTCTAACTATAAGTGCGAAACTTAAGAAGTTTTATTGACCGCGTTATAAGACTACTTTACTGTGTCCCAGTTTACTTTACAGGAGAAATGCCTCATTACTATTATGAATAATTCATGGTCAGTTAGTCGAGTTATACTTTAAATTGATACCTTAGCTCCAAATTTGCAATTATAAATTCAACTTCATAATTTGTTTTGGATAAGCTTCATTTAAACTAACAATCGTTTGAAATTTAATCATCGGATGTAAATTTGTAAATTTTTTGATGATTGTTGTTTTTCTCCTATCTATTTATATTTGCTATCTTTTTTTCTTGCATTACTTTTTATTTAGCTTTTTTTCTCGTATATTCTTTTTTTTGTGTTCTTTTCAAAAGAAATTATACTAGAACCATTGCGATAATCTGTAACAATCGTATGGTAAAGTTTAATGAATGTTCGCCAATGTGCATTATAGCTAGTAGTTTAAGCAATAAGAAACATTACTGCATTATTAATAATTTAATTGTTAGCCCAAGTAGCACATTTCGTTTCTTAAAGGTTGTAAAATGGTTATTAACGTTGTGACAACCGATTAAAAACGTTTATAAAACGTTTAAACGTTTTCTGTGCTACCTGGGAAATGCATTACTGCATTAATATTTTTTAATACATGGTGAATATTATTATGCCTTACAATACCTTACGATGATTTAAACAAAACAAAAAAAAAAACTCATTTTTTTATGGTTAGAAATGTTTACTAGAAATTATCGCAAAAGTTAAAGCTTATAACTGACACTATCTCTACTTTTTCAGCTTGTTCATTCTTTAAAGAAATAAAGTTACACTACTTCTTTTTCATTTTAAATGTTTAAAAGACGTACCAGTTTTATATTTTAACCACGGAACCTTTCTCGTTTTGATTCGCGCATGAAAGAAGAAGAGCTTTTAAAAGGACGATAAACGAACAATTTAACTCGGCTGAAAGTTCAGACAAAAATTAATCTCATACACTTTTCTAACTAAAGCTTCGTTGTATTCTTCTGTTTAAAATTAATTCCAGAAATCTAGATTCTAGACGTTTTAAATATTTTTTTAATACTATAAAAACTTTTATCTCAGAAATTTTATAGCGCGTTTCCCCTTTCATATTTTGAAAATGTTGCTGTTGTCATCTTTTATACTGACACTTTAAATACAAACCATTTTTTTTTTTATAATATGTTATTCTTTGCCCCTAACCCATGAAAGTGGTATTTTTATAATTCTATCCTTTTGCCTGGTAAATACTTTAAACTCTCTCCCTCTTTTTTTGTTGTTTTCATTTCTTTTTGGGTTTTGAGCTTTAAACGTGAAATAATGAAACATAATTTAAACTAAATATATCTTGTAACGTAAGTTAGAAGATTTATATTTTCGCTCTAAGCTGTCCACTTACTTTTCATGTTGAGTTACATTCAACTTTTTTTAAGGAAGCTTAATTTTTCTGTAAATAAACATTTTTCAGACGTGTCAGTTTAACAATTCATATGTGATTATTTTAGTTTTGGAAGTATATGCAATGTTTTAACTGTAACTTTCGGGAAAAGAATTCAATGTCAGTAAGATAATTTATTTATCAACTGTACAATTACACAAGATCATCGTTATCGAAAAACCTACCGTCCGAAATAAATGGGTTACTTAAACGTAAATGCACGAGCTATAGCGTATTATTCACTCATATCTAAAAAAAAATAGGTTAATTTTAAGAATTATGCTTAGTTTGAAAAATGAGAACACAAATAAATAGTGTTCCTTTTTTACTTTTAACTAAAATTAAGTTTACACTATTATAAACCATTCACAGCATTTAAAAAATACTTTAAAGGGTGAAAAAAGCATAAAAAATGATCTCAACTAAGTTCATCAAGCTCAAGCAATCAGTTATTTCTCAAATTATCAGATACCGTGGTAAGCTGTTACTGATTGCGAGACATACTGAAAACCACACTGCGAAAACTTTTGTTTTTACAGTATAATTCTGGCAACCGAGGTTCTAATTTAAAACTAAAAAGGAAATTAATAAACTGTAAAACTAGCAGTTGTAGTTTCTTTTGGTAAAGTTAGAAGTTTATTGCCGTAAAATTTAGCTGTATTATACTGTAAAAGTGACAGTATAATACTGGCAGCAGAGCAATTTTTACAGTTTATTGCCATAAAATTAGCTATTTTTTTCTGTAAAAACAACATTCACTTTTTTACAGTGTATCTAAGTAAGAAATATTAAGAAACTTTCCACTTTTCCTCTCTTTCGTCTCCTCCATCAGTTGTGTGTGGTTCTTGCCATTTCTTTGAGCCTTTCACTGCTAAATAACTCCTTTTCAATAAAAATATGTTTCTTTTGTGACATAAAAATGTTTATGAATGCATTTGGAGGGATGGGGGATGCAAAAAAAGTTTAAACTTTTCATGGGACGTTATATTGAATGGAACAGTAAAGTTTGGACATTTCAATGGTCGTTAAAGTAACATTACATGTATGGAACGGAAAATATAACTTCCTGCAACTGTCGCTTTGAAGGAAGGGTCTTTATAATACGTAAGAAAGGGGTTTCATACTATGGAGCGTAAACTAGTATTTTCTCATGATTTTGTTACATACTGTTATATTTTTTAACGTTAATAATATCTGGCACGTTCTCTATTTTAAAATTATAAAATAAACCATTTTCAGTAGCAAATTTCTCTGTACTGTTGTATTTTTTTAGAAAATACAGCAGATAAATCCATAGTGCAATTTTCCTTGACTATTGATCAATCTTTTGCCATAATTTATTGTCACCATTTAACACCAAAATACGATTAAATCTAACTTAGCATGCTGCGTACTGCGCATATCACTTACAGTTTAACTAAGCAAAATATTACGTATGAATTTGATGATTTAAAATTACACTTAGAAAATTTAAATAGAATTTCCCGTTACTATACATGCTGCTTATTTCGACACTGATTGCTGTATTTACCCGATACACTACTGATTTATAACCTTAGATATGAGCATATGCATGAAATATCCTGTTCAGGTGCCAAGTAACTTCATTGTGTGACTGTGGTAGGACATCCACCTGCAATCCATTGTAAAATATGTTTTCCAATCGTTACCTAAACTGTCTTAAATTGGCAACTTTTTTTAAAAAAATGGATGACTTTAAGACCACATACTATCGGCTCCGCTTAAACGAATACCGTAGATTCCAAGAAATATGATTCGATTTAGCTGGATATTTCTTTAAGCGGGGATCTGTAACATTGTGTCTATGGCATGGGAAGTATTCGATTCCAGGATATTTTATTCGTATAAGCGGGGTATTTTTTTTATCCGTTACCCGATTAAAGGCCCGGTTTCCTAGAATCGTCGCTGACGCCGGGCGCGACGCACGCTGGAATCAGAACCAGTTTGATTGGAACGTGGCGTGAAGCGACGTCAATCTGCGGCTCAGGAGCATGCGCAGAAGGCGGCGGCGCCTGTCGCCTCGCCAGAGATCGACGATTTCGCTCCTAGGAAACCGGGCCTTAAGCGGGGCCGACAGTATTTCGATAACAGAACAAATAATTTATGAGTTCAAAAAATATTTTACTATACTCTTTCGGCTGCTGCTTATTTGGATGTGTTGCTTTTGCCCTGTTACACTATACTTCCGTGCTAAGCGCAAAAGTCGTATCTGCACTTTTTAACAAAAATGAGTTTTTGCCACCATTTGGTTCTTTGTGACGTATTTCACCAAAATACAAAATTTTACAGTCATTTGAGAACGGGAAATATTTAAAAAAAAAATTCTGGAAACGTTTCATCAGAAACAAATACATGGTGGCGCAAAACTTTAAAGAGTTACATCACAGTATGAGTTCGACTGCAGATACCACGTTTGCGCTTAGCACGGCAGTATAGGGTGGTTTCCTGGTTATGTGTGTCAGTTTCGGGTGGTTTACTGGTTATGTGTGTCAGTTTCGGGTGGTTTACTGGTTATATGTGTCAGTTTCGGGTGGTTTACCGGTTATGTGTGTCAGTTTCGGGTGGTTTACCGGTTATGTGTGTCAGTTTCGGGTGGTTTACCGGTTATGTGTGTCAGTTTCGGGTGGTTTACCGGTTATGTGTGTCAGTTTCGGGTGGTTTACTGGTTATGTGTGTCAGTTTCGGGTGGTTTACCGGTTATGTGTGTCAGTTTCGGGTGGTTTACTGGTTATGTGTGTCAGTTTCAGTATTATATTGGTTATCTGTTCGTGTGTTGTTCCGGACTCGATTATCCTAAATATGTTGCTTCTTTCCCCAACCAGGCCAAGGATTCTGACGTGGGCTACAACAGTGCCATCCGCTACGAGATCATCCGAAAGCCGGAGGACGCCTCCACCAAGTTCCACATCGACCCGGTGTCTGGAGTCGTGAGGTCCATGGTCACTTTCGCACTGGACGGAGGACGCATCTACGGATTCGACGTCAAAGCTACGGACAGGGAAGGCAGCGAGAACGGACACTCGGCCGTTGCGAACGTCTTTGTAAGTTTTTTTTTAAACTAATAAGTGTTTAAGGTTCAACAATCACTTTTCGTAGCCCAGTGATATTCAAGTTTTCTGGAAAAAAAGTCCCCCAACGCCTGTCCATTGATTTTTCGCTGTTCAACGTCAATACTCCCAAATCAAATTATTTGGCATTAGAAGAAGGTCTTGACTGGTGAGCAAATGTTCACTGACCATCCTGGACGTTTAGCAAAGTGAAAAAACAATGACTCTTAGTACCATAGCTCAAATTATAAGTGTTAATACAGTAGAAAAAAACATTTCTACAGGACTGCAAAAACGATACTTTCGCAGAAAAAACTATAGAGATAGGTTTCTGAACTGTTTTCTTTCATCGCACATGTAATAAGTGTGAACTACATAAAAATTACTACTAGATCACACATGGCTGTTTTCTCTAAAAGTAGCTGTACACTACTGATTCAAATTACAAATGGCATGTTCTCATGAGAAAAATCAAATTTAAAAAATTACTTGTAACACTGTTTTGTTGTAATTTCCTAAATGCTGATTTTACTGGTCTTATAAGCCTAATAGTAAATCAAGTTATACTTATAGTGGACACGTTTTTGAGAGAAACTCTCTCATATACTTCGGAAATTAATCGTAAAAGAATGTTTAAAAAAGATCAGTATGTTACGTGTAGTTTATGTAAAGAAAATGAGCGAAAAGTTTTCTAATTTTTCTGCAAAATTTAATGCAAATAACATTAGCTCGTCTGTCAGTTGCCACTAACTTTTGCATTTTATCTAGTGACTGAAATGCCTTGTTTTAAATCTAAACTCAGACTGTCTAAATCTAAATCTAATGAACTTATCTTAATTTGTTCTCCTTTCATTGCTTATATTTTGGATCTAGTATACAAATTTTTGCATTTGCATTTTACATTCTATTTTATAACACTTTTTAACAGGTATATGTCTTACCCGAAACCAAACTAGTCCTTTTTGTCGCTGGTCGAACACCTTTGGCTATCGAACAACACGTTGAGAAAATTTTAAGGTAAGTTGAGCAAAAGTTAAAAATAGCAGTTTTTTACATTTTTTATTGTACTTATAAATAGCCATTTCTTCTGTTTTGAGTTTTTGAGCACTTGTGCACATCTTTTAAACCATGTTTAAAATTATTATAATTTGAAAGCATATTTAAAAGATACTTTTAAAGAGGTCTTTTGTTAGCTTAATCTATCCAAGCTAACAAAGCTTCAGCAGACATGCAGATGTTAAAATACGCAAATACTTAAAAATTGCAAATTTGATGCACGCTCAGAGAAATGCACGAACCCTAATAGAACAATATTTTGAAACAAAACCGCATTTAATTGAACGCCTTGCATATAACTATTTTTTTCCATAGCTACTTGAGCAACCTTACTGGATACGATGTCAAGATGGCCAAACTAGAACCTCACCATGAAGGAGAATACGAAGATAGAGAAAGGTGATATATTTGAATAAAAAATAACTTAGCAATTTGGTTCTATTTTATGTCTAGTTTCGGAACAGGACATATCCGCCGCAAATTTTATTCCCCCTTTTTCCGCATGGGACATTTCCGCCGCGACTCTTATTCCCTCTCTGACTGGCACAGGACAAATCCGCCGCGCCATTTCCAAGGGTGAGAAAGGGGTTACTGGTTTAAAATTTTCATTCTTGGCGACACATCTTCATTTGGCTACAAAGACCTTATCTAAAAAGTGGAATTTATTCCCGGACTACTTATATTAGGGGGGAAATCGCAAAGAAGTCAAAAAAAAAAAAAAACCACAATGCATTGTAAATCAATTTAAACTTCGCCAATTTTACTTCGTCAAATATAACTCTATCAGCTCAATCGGCGGATTTGCCCTGTCGCACAGAAACAGAGGGGAGAGACGCGGCGGAAATGTCTCATTAAGGGGGGTGATAGAGATAAATTTTTCGGCGGAAATGTCCTACGTTGCGGCGGAAATGTCCTGTGCCCAATAATTTATGGTTAATAATAACAAAAACGCTTGGTTAAAATTTCATAAAGCAAGGAATAAGTAACTCTTACAAAATATTTTTGAATACAAAACATTGAAGCCTCAATGGAAGAATTAATTTCAATCATAATTCTCCACCTGAGTAGTACACAACTAAAAATGAGCTGTTTAAAGAGTTATTTCATGAGCGAACCAGTTAGTGGAATTTAATATTAAAAGGGCAATGCACAACATTTTGTTGCTAAGGAAATCATACACGTACGCGAGATTCCTGAAGGAAAAAAAATCGTCATTATCCAATACTTTTCAATGAAATATATGAACCACCACGTGCCGGACGAAATGGCTACTTTTTCGTGGAATAGCCATATACAGTGAACTCTCACTTAAGCTCCGGCTCAAGGGACCAACAGAAAAAGGCGCATAAGTGAGAGAGGTCTATAAGTGAACAAGCCTATTTAAAGGACTAAAACGCAACATAGGTTCTAATGAGAGAATGAATAAGAATGTTTCTATAGACAAGGGACATATTACTACAGTTTGGCAATTACTGTAACGCAACTACAATGATTAAGAGAAAACAAAAGTTGTAGCATACCTAATTACAAACCGTTCCCTTTAAAACGATCCATAATTGATAGTTGTCCCTCCGTGAACTCTAGTTCATGCGGAAAAAAATGCCTTCCGTGAGCAATAACGGCGAAAGATTAAAGAGAAAGGTGACGAAAATAAGTTTTTTTTTTTTAATTTTCCGGAAAATTCAGCGCATAAATGAAATATTTACCATTAGAGCGACGCATAAACGAATGTTACTATCATTATTTTACTATGAAATGTGCTGGGACCATTCAAAATCGTCGTATAAGTGAAAAAGGCGCATAAATGAGGCGGCGTATAAGTGAGAGTTCACTGTACATGTTTAGAGAAATAGAGAGAGAGAAAGTGAGAAATCATTCCTTTTAACTTACGTTCATTTTATCTTACCAGGTTAACGATTCTCCTTTTCTTTCAGCACTGATTTGTTCCTGTACGCTGTTCACAGAGATACCAATGATATTGTTGACACGGAAGTTTTGCTAAAGTAAGTGACTGCTATGCATTTTAAACTATTGCACTTTAACCCTTCACTGCACGGTGTGCCAGATCTGGCACAAACCAAATAAACCCTCATATATTCCTATGATTTTTAAATACAGTTAAACTGAGCTTTGTGCCCCTTCTGGAACATTGCTATAACAGTTTAGTGTGATGTTTATGCACTAGTTAGTTGCACTAGTCTAGGTATTACAGTTCTTGCTTTTTAAAGAAAGAGTGTCTGCATTTCCGTTAGAAGTGTGCTTAGTCATTATTTCCTTTGTTCCAAAAATGTTTAAATACACTTAGTGGAAAGTTTGTTTATACCACTTATGACACAAAAACATTGTAGATTATTACACTTATCGGTATACAAAGCATATGCTATGTGCTTTGTGCCATATATAGAACAAACAATTAAAACATCATTTTTGGTGCACATTTTTAAGATTAATTTTTTTCTTTATTTTTCCTGACCTCAGGGCTATTTAAAAGGTAACAAATGATTTTTTTCATGAAAATATAAAAAATCGTGCAGTGAAGGGTTAAATTATGTATTGTTTACATTCAACTTTCACATTTATTTTCGTTTTGACATTTTTATTACCATTCTAAGTAAAAATTAGGTTTTTAACAATTAAAATGATTTTGGGGTCCTGTAGCAGAAACAGCGGAGAGGTGCGACGTACGTCGCAGATTTTTGAGAAAGTTTACAAGCAATTTTATAGCTGAGAGAGAAAATAATTTATAATTTTGCATCAAAAAATAATCTGAGATTTCCACCACCATTTTTGTATCATATTTTCTGGGATATTAATTTACAGGTAGCCTGCCTGTACCTGTTTTTTTTAAAGTTTTGCATCTTACACCTAAGCAGCTATCGATGTGCATTTAGCTTTTACGATTAAGCTGATGTCAGTTTATCTTACATGCTATTTTTGATTTTCAAATTTGCGTCGCATATTGCTGAAAGAAATTCTGTCGCCGAGCATGGAGTGTTTATATACCGCGACATATTTCCATTTTAGGGCGGACTCAATCTTCATTCCTAATGTTATCAAATTATTAAAATTGGTTTATATACTTGGGTCATTCCAGCGAAAATGGTACAAATCATGTCTAAAACTCTTTACTTATCATTATCATTTTAAATAATTTCTCCACCAACTAATCATTTTTTTAATTGAGTTTCCATTTATTTGTGTATAATGAAGGGTAAATAACTAGTACATGACTCATTTATGAAAGGATTTTAAATATTTTGATCACTTTGTTTAACAGAGTGGACATATAACAGAGTGCACAAATAAACCTTTAAAAATATCTTTATGATCACAAAGAAAAGTTAGAATCACAGAAGAAGCATAAAGTGGAATAAACAGCCTAAAACTGTAAGTCTGTCTGCAATTTCAAGAAAAAATCTATTTTTTTCATCATGAAATCGACTGTAACAGAGTGGACATCCAACAGTCAAAATTAACTACCATAAGAAAAGAATTTGGTTCACACTGGTTGTTGACTACATAAGTCAATGTAACAAGCTAATCACGGCAGTTATACTACCTATAGTTTCAAAAAAATATATCAGATTGAATGCAATTGTTTATTTTATTTCCAAAAGGCTTGTAACAGAGTGGACAATTCGAAACATTGAGAATCTAGGGACATGGATAAATAATAGTGTTTTGGGGGGAATTTTTTTTTTCATTTGCGTAATAATCTGCAGAAGTGGTGTCAAAGCATCTTTTGTGCAATGCAGTCATTAATATTGTTGTTACATTTCAGTTTAATTTTAAATCATATTTAAAATTCTATCAATTTGAAGCTGGGACACGTCACTTTCTCCGTCTTCTGACAAAGATAATTTTTTTGTGTCCTTTCTAAATGGATTATACCTAATCAATTGATACTTGATGGTACAAAATTAAATGGAGAACCAATAAAAAATACACTTAATGGGTGGTAGTTATTAAAATTTATTTTTGAATTGTCCAACTGTGTGGTATTACAGTTTTATGTCAGTACGCCAATTGTACGTCAGTTTTGATTTAAAAAAAAAAAAAAAAAAACTCTTATTAAAATTTCATTGAAACAGTTAGAGGTGCATGACTCAATATACTTTGTTCACCTAAGTTATCAAAAAACTGTAACATAAAAGTGACAAACCATAACTACCACAAGCCATAAAATGTCTCATTTCTAAATACTGTGATACTACAGCACTTCCGAAATGTCTATACGCATAAATATCAAAATCGATTTCTTTGTGAGAGTAAACAACCCCACAACTTGTTTCTTTTTCTTAGCTTGGAATCTTTGCCCTATTCGATTCTTCTGTTACAGGTATCAAACCACATGCCAAATCGAATCCAGGCAAAAAAAAAAAAAAAAAAAAAAATCCTGAAAATGGCCTCAAGAAATGTTTTAAAGAAGAGGGATAATACGTTATCGATATTTTGCGAAGTAAAAGCATCTTTTAAAGAATAACAAAACGGCTTCGCATTGGTTTGTTTTCATAAAAAGTGCTGTGAAGTACATTTGATTATTTTCAAACAAAGCTATTATAAATGCATGCCTTATTTTATAATGCGATTCAGTAATAATTATTTTTCTTAAAATAAAGCATGCATTTAATTCTGAATGAATAATTTAAAACACAATTCTCAGTATTTTGCTTACAATAGTACCTGTTAACGTCTAGTTCTGAAATAAGGGGATAAATTAAAAAGTAATGGTTCTAGTTCAAGGAATTGTGATTACTTTCTGTTATAATATAATCTTTTAAATATCAGCTACATTTCTAAGAACTACTAAGGGAGTTTAAAACTTTTACAAGGTTTTATTGAATGCGATGTTATTAGCAAATGAAAATTTTTCAACTCATATATTGTAAAGTTAATTTTATCTAAAACCATTTTAGTTTCGCCTTTTCGCTTTATACATTTTGATTTATTTTAAAATATTTTAACTATTAATTTAAATAACTTCGTTAAACTAAATTCAGCTCAATATTCTTCTTCTGCAATGCTTTAATCCTGTGCAAAAGCGATGCGCAATATATCACAAAGGTTATGCTTTTAAAGCGATATCTAATATATAAAATTCTCGTGTCACAGTTTTCGTTGCCATACTCCTCCGAAACGGCTTGACCGATTTTGATGAAATTTTTTGTGTTTATCCAGTATCTATGAGAATCGGCCAACATCTATTTTTCATCCCCCTAAATGTTAGGGGTAGTCCATTCCTAAATTTTTTTTGTTCGCACATAACATCTGATCTACTGAACTAAAACAATATGTGTTATCGTAAATCCTTACTTCAATGAGCGACCCGATGGTCAAGTGGTTAGGCGCGTCAGGTTGAAGTTCCTGATGGAATGAGATCGAATCCAGGTCCGCAAGGGTTTTTTCGAACAGCTGCATGGTTTTTTTTTTTTTTTGAATGATTTTAATGATTGTAATGTCCTTATGCAGGTACATCCCCTCATGGGGATCTACCCCATATTTTTTTATAGTACAAAATGACAGTTTTGGTCGGATCTTTGTTAAAATTGGCAATGGGGTCCTTCGATGCTGTAGAATTTTCTTATGGACGTTTGCGCCATTTTTGGGGGCTTTGAATCGATTGTGGCAATAAATGGTTTTTGATTTGCGGCACTTATATTATTTTTTCAAAAATTATATACACTATCAATTATATTATGTTAATTTTTGTACCTTTATAAAATTCTGTATTTTATACCTTGCATTTACGTCAAATTCAAGGTAAAATTAAAAGTCAAAAATTCTGAAGAAGATAAATATATGTTAAAAATTAAAGTAACTATTTTTTGTGATTTTCATATTGGTTGTGACCAAAAAACATCATTACAAACAAATAAAATGTATCAAACACCATGAGTGTTGAGTTATTAGGCAAAATCTGCTGTGTAAAGTTTTTTTTCACTGCGAGAGGGGGGGGGGGTATGAACGACCATTAAAGTGACACAAATTTTTAAAAAATAAAGGTTGGATCTCCAATTATCTTGCTTCGTAATTTGAACCCGCCCCGGCTGTGCAACGGTACGCGATTAGTCATTCAAAAATTAATGAAAAACGTGATCGAAGCCAGGATTTTAAATGGCAAGTTCAGAGGTGAAAATATACTCATACCACGGATTCCTATTATACCTACAGATGTGCCAATTCAATTCAAACGTATTCAGTTTCCGATTAGATTGGCATTTGCAATGACTATCAACAAATCCCAAGGTCAAACGATGTCTGTTTGTGGCTTAGATTTGAGAACACCATGTTTTTCACACGGACAATTATACGTGGCATGCTCTCGAGTGGGTAAACCATCCAGTTTGTTTGTGTTAGCTAAAGATGGACTAACAAAAAATATTGTTCACGCTATAGCATTAAGAGATTGATATTGTTTAATAGTGTTACTGTCGTAATTGTTTAATTAATGATATATAATTTTAAGGAATAAATTATAATAACTTAAAAATAATGTTTGCCTTTTGTTATTTTTATATTCCCTCATCGTTCACAGCGCTCCATGCTTATTTCACGCATATACCACATTCTTACATACATACAATATACACATTCTACCATACATATATACATACTTACAATAAGTAAGCTATTTTTTGTCTACACTAGAAATTACTAGGAAATTATTTATATGACAAAACAACGTTTGCCGGGTCAACTAGTATATATATAAATATATATATAATAAATTTCAGATTCATGGATATTAACGATAACAAGACAACTTAAATGTCAGATTTATTTACAAAAGGTTTATTAGTTTATGTTATTCCTTTAAAATGTAAATAAAGCATTTCCTGAGAATTTACATTTATTACAAGCTGTTGTATTCCGCTAATGTTACGCAAATCATGTAAATCTTTGATTTTCTGCGTTTTTTCTTCTTTCTTTTTTTTTTTTCAAAATCAACTAAGATTCGCCTGATATCTTAAACTTCATTTTTAGAGGAAAATACTTGGCTTCCTGACAGATTGCAAACGTGACTTGATTTTTGAACAAAAGAAGTGTGGGAGTCCTATATAATTTCAGAACTTAATTTAGTATGTAAATAACCTTATAATTCCGACGAGAATGATAAAAATTTACTTAGAATTAGAAAGAAATGCGGGAGCTGAGCTACCGTGAGCTCCCATGCAAATTAAGCTCTAATTGTTCATTTTTTTTGACTTATCAATCAATTAATTGTAACAATTTTAATTTTTCTCTTCTAGTTCTCTGGAGCAGAGGTCAGAGCTTATTGTGTCCAACTTGGATAACTTTAATATTGTACGAATCCAAGGAGTCTCAGTCCAGGAAAAGATTAGCCAAATGGGCACAACAGAAATCGCCATCATTGCTCTAAGTAGCGTCATTTTCCTAGGCGCTGTACTGGGCATTGCACTGCTATGCTCATCTTGTAAAAAAAGGTAGGACAATAAATTCAATGAAATCTTTATATATATAAAACACCAACACCAAAATATGTGTGTCCGGAGTAAGCTCAAAAACTACCGGGCCGATTTCGTTCCAATTTTTACAGCAAGTGCTAGTAAGCTCAGGGCAGGTTGTTAAACCAAGGAGGAAAAAATAGTTCTTTTTTTATACGAAATCTAAATTTTTAACCCAAAAATGGCTCTATCTAGAGAAATAAATAACTATCATATTGTCTTGATTTTGGTCTGGATTACGAAAAATCCTATGTTATAACATTTTCTATACCTACCGTGAAGTAAACGGGAATGCTGAAAAATCATGTGGAAATGACCTATACCCGCTTAAAGTTTAAGAAATTCAAATTTTAATTGCCGTTGCCATTTTTTTCAAACGTGAAAAGATTGACTTCGACATTTCAATAAGAAGTGAACTTAGCCAAGGCTTAACTCGATCGAGCGCAGGGCATGCGGGTACTGCTTATAAATAATATAAATTTAATCATTTTTAAGTAAAAACATATTTTTTACACTTTCGTAAGAGTAGAACTTTTTTTTATTCGCAACGTTTTTTACTGGAAACTTGATAATCCGTGGTCGGTTTGTTAAAATTCTTCAATTTTATTTGGTTTGGTAAGTAGACTGTCTAAAGCTCTAGATTAGCGGTGGCCAGTCACCAACTGGCGAACATTTCATGGAAAATGGCAAACAAAATATCAAGTCCCAGTTGACCAAAGTGTAGACCTTGTTTTTGTTTATTTGTGGATCACGCTACGAAATTATTCTTCTACTCCCCCCCTTTATATTTATTATCCCACTCGTTCAGTGCATTGTAAAACAGCCTGTTTACTTTTTGCGTTATGGGTATACTTACTTCATTAACCCATTAATGCCTGACATTGTTTTTTCAAAAATATTTTGTATACTAGTTACAAATAGTGTTTAATAGACAGGAAAAATAATTAAAAAAAATATCATGTAAAAAAAAAGTTTTTTGTTTAGAAAAGAAAAAATCGTCACTAAAAAGAGACGTTAGACACTAGAGGGTACACTGCGATTCAAAAGTTTAGACAAAATGCGAATATGTGAATAAAAAGAAAACTATTCAACGAAATGCTTTCAAATTTCTACTGCAGGTACACAATATGGTCCCAAATACGTGTCTGGAGTTCTTATAACTATAACTGGAATCAAATTTTGGATATTACAGAAGATAGTTTTTTACATTGTTGCAAAAGTTTAGACAATAGTCAGATTTTATGCAAATATCCCTTGAAATGTGATTGGTGGAGGAAATGCGGGACTGTATTATTCATTTATAAAGTGCAGAGATTGGTGAACAAATAATCAAAATCTCAAAAGCTCTTTAGTTCTCGTGTAAAGAAGATGAGAAAGTTTGGAAGCCGAAATTTGAAAATGAGCCTACTTTATTAATTTTTTGTCTTTTAAATCGGCTCTAGTATGGTAGTACATTGTTTTTTACTTTGTGGAGAGCAAATTCAGACATGCATATCGATCAAAAAGTCCAAGAAAAATGATATTTCTTAAGTATGAAGGAATTGAAAAAACGGCTCAGACTGACGATTCGCCCCTTAATCCTACAAAACTTCAACTTGGGTCAAAACCAGCACGTGACAGCATAAGTAGATGAACATCTGAATCGGAATGCATAAAAAAACAAAGAATTGTGCCTGAGCCTTTTAGGACAGAGTGTCCCAAAAGAGCCAGATTTTATTGGTAAAAGCAGCACAGCATATGATCATTGGATATTTCTCAAGTCCCGAGAAAAGAATTATAATCCATCTAGGCCATCCCAATTTTAATAATTTTTATCAAAGAAAGTACAATTCATTTTTTAGTCACGATGATACATATGCTGCTTTTCACATTAAAATCTGGCTTATTTGGGACACTCTGTCCTAAAAGGCTCAGGCACAATTCTTTATTTTTTTTATGCATTCCGATTCAGATGTTCATCTACTTATGCTGTCACGTGCTGTTTTTGACCCAAGTTGAAGTTTTGTAGGATTAAGGGGCGAATCGTCAGTCTGAGCCGTTTTTTCAATTCCTTCATCCTTAAGAAATATCATTTTTCTTGGACTTTTTGATCGATACGCATGTCTGAATTTGCTCTCCGCAAAGTAAAAAACAATGTACTACCATACTAGAGCCGATTTAAAAGACAAAAAATTAATAAAGTAGGTTCATTTTCAAATTTCGACTTCCAAACTTTCTCATCTTCTTTACACGAGAACTAAAGAGCTTTTGAGATTTTGATTATTTGTTCAGCAATCTCTGCACTTTGTAAATGAATAATACAGTCCCGCATTTCCTCCACCAATCACATTTCAAGGGATATTTGCATAAAATCTGACTATTGTCTAAACTTTTGCAACAATGTAAAAAACTACCTTCTGTAATATCCAAAATTTGATTCCAGTTATAGTTATAAGAACTCCAGACACGTATTTGGGACCATATTGTGTACCCGCAGTAGAAATTTGAAAGCATTTCGTTGAATAGTTTTCTTTTTATTCACATATTCGCATTTTGTCTAAACTTTTGAATCGCAGTGTACATACCTTTTTTCTAATTTTTTTTTTCTACCTACGATGTAATGTTTAAAAAGATATATTATAAGAAGAAATAAAATCAGCAATTAACATAAACTAGGAAGCTGGAAATAACCCTAGTAGCATCAACTCATCGGATTTTGCTCGGCCGATCAACTAACTCCTCGTAAACTGATCCCGTAACGCACGACGACATCGTTCCGATCAGTATCCGAGCACGGTTTTCGATGAGCTACTTTTCATCGGAAAGCGATATCTTTCGGATCAACTTTCCCGATGAAAATAAGATGAGCAAAATTCCATCGGAAAATGATATCCTTCCGATCAACTTTCCCGATGAAAATAAGATGAGCAAAATTCCATCGGAAAATGATATCCTTCCGATCAACTTTCCCGATGAAAATAAGATGAGCTATATTCCATCGAAAAACGATATCCTTCCAATCAAATTTCCCGATGAAAATATGCCAAGCTACAGATTTCATCGGAAAGAGGTCGTAAAGATCACATTTTCTGATGAAAATTTTCCCAATCTCAAATTTTTGTTAAACATGCAGTGTTGGCGCCGATAACTCGGGTTCGATGCTGGAGTTGGCCAGTCGTAAATGGTTGGGGGAAATTAAAAAGAGGTTCCAAAATTCACTACCACGGAACTAAACTGCGCTCTTTTTTCTTTTTTTCTCTTTTTTCTTTAAATTGATCCAACTCTCATCGTATTTTGATCCAAAATTTATCGCCACGGAACTACACTGCTCGTATGTTGATCCAACTCTCATCGTATTTTCATCCAAAATTGATCCTAAATTCATCGGCACGGGACTGCACTGCTCGTAAATTGCTCCAAATCTCATCGTAAACTCATCGGATTTTGCTGTTCGGATTCTGATTGGCCGATGAGACATATTGGAGCAATTCCCGATGAAAACTCATCGAAATCCGATCACCGGCCGATGAGAATTTCATCGGGTTTCGATGAATGGCCGATCATCGGCCGATGAGATTATGCTGCTAGGGAATTTTATAAACTCAGCTTTTCGTTCTTGAGATTGTGAACGATGTCATTCTTGATGAAGATCATAATAAAACGGCTACAGAACAAACTTTACAATGATTATGTGCTGCAATCTGTTAGTTATGAATTGAAACAATACCAAAGTAATAATTGAACACTATTATTTGGTTGAAATGTTCCTTTTTGGACAATTTAGACACACTTTTTGGACCGTCCCTAAAAAGTTACGCTAGGCATTAATGGGTTAAAATGGCAACCAAACACGCAAAAGTGGCGACCATTTTTTTGGCTCCTGGTCCCTCAGGTGGTTTTGACTGGCGACCATTCAAAATTTCTAGTCTATTTTATTAATTGTATCATCAAAAGGTCACCGAATGAAGCCATTTGTACTATAATCTACTTCAACTTAACAAGCATTTCTATTACTTCTGGATTTTTTCTCAAGCCTATTACTAAATTTCTAAAACACAGTAAGTTTGCATTTTTTAAACGTTATTGTACTAGAAGTCAAAGGAATCTGATTTGCAAAGCATTATTTAAATGTTTAAATGATAAACGTATAAGCATTAACTGCTTTAAATTTAAATGACAACTGCACTAACAAAGAGAAATGTCTTTATTAATTAAATTAAAACACGCTAACTAAAAAAGAGAAATCAGTGCAAAATTTCACAAAATTAAAAAAAAAAAAATAAAGTTACCTTTAATGCTTGTGAATAATAAATAAGGGATAGAAATCCATTGATTTAAGAGCTTAAAATAAGTCATCTGTGGTTATTTTTACCTATATTTTAGACTCATAACTCATTCAGTTAGTGATTTACCCCTTAGCTCACATTTAGATTATTCAGAATTTCAATCTACATTAGTCAAATTACGTAACTTTTCTTGTATACTCATACCTAATTCCTTTGCTAAAGATAAGAAGATAAATTTTTGTTTACACAGCAGAAAGAAATAAGAATGTTTTAAAAAATTCAGCAGCTTGGATTATTTACTTTTGGATTTCCTCTTTGTACTATATTTAAAAGATTTCTTAGCTAAAATGTACGATTTTCAGTTTTATCAAAGAGGCAAAAGAGGATTCCGTAAACATGATTTCCGATATATTTGGTCGAACTTTCAAAAAGATCTTTTGACCAGTTATTCAAGCGAATATATCACGTAATCCTTTTCGTGAAATCTTCAAAGTCGTGGTTTAAAAAATAAGTAACATATGTGACTGTTACCTCGCCTTTGGAAGCATTAGGAACGCCTGGAAAAGTTTCATTTTCAAATGGAAGACCAAAAATAGATAAAAGCATGATACATTGGGAAATGGAAAACAGTATTTTTTTCTGCTTTCAGTTTGATGCGCTTAAAAGTTTCGATTCGCTGAAAGAAAAATGTTTCGGAAAAAAGTGATATAAACTAGGGTATATAAAGTGGAAAACAGTTATCCGAAACTTGCTCAAAGTATCGTGAATGACTGCAGTGATTTCTGTTAGGATGTAAGTGCTGGTACTATGCGCAGTCGAATACATTTATTCAAATATTTTACTTGTTTAAATGACATGAAAAGTGTTGAAATAAGCTCCTGTCAGAGAATATCTTAAAGTCCTGATAGCAAATTATGTGATGATAAAGTTACAGAATGTCATAATGGTCACAGCTGTATCAAGATTAAGTTTCACCACGTTGGATCCAGCGCGTGTTTGACTTTGGTTTGAGTGGTTGTATTTTCTGGCGAGTTATCACGTTTTGAGCAATTTTTAGCGCCACGCGAATTGTCTAAAACTTGACAATCTCAAAAATTTGCTCTGGTAACACTAGCTCTGCAACAATAAAAATTGAAAGTAAAAGCAAATAAATTGGATCAAAACTAGTCACACTTACAGAGTGACATAACTATGACATCAAGCAAGAGGCACGCTGTGACACATATGCGATATACTTTACGTAACGTCAGTACGACGTTTCAAAAGCAGGAAAACACTTTACGTTTTAGCCTTCAGGAGATTTAGCCTCAGAGTTAAACATTCTTGCACATATGTAAGAATGAAGGCTTTCACGGCCGGAGTAAATACTAGTTATGGATTCCGGGCTGTTGTGCCGTGGTCTGAATGGCTTTAATCCATACGTTTCGATCGCAACTGCGGCGGTCATCTTCAGTGGGTGTCGTTGATTAATTTGGCGACTGATGCGAAATTTCGAACTGCTGCAAGATTTTAAATTGAAAACGCAGCGCCCTCTACCTTCCGGCTCGGGAGTCTTGCACATACTACTGGCTAGAGCCGCTATATAGACAAACCGACGCATCAAGCTTAAGTTTCACCACTTTGTATCCAACTCATTTACTTTTACTTTCATTTTTCCACTGTTCGCGGAGCTAGGGTTACCAAAGCAAAGTTTCGGGACATTGCCAAGCTTTGTTAAATTCACGTGAAACGTTACCAAAAAGCGATAACTCGCCAGAAAAGACAACTCTCAAACACGCGCTGGATCCAAAATTGTCAAACTTAATCTTCGTCTATATAGGGGTCTTACCACTGGCTAGTTATGCGTCGTACATGACTAGCATTTGTATTAAAAAATAAAAAACAAAAGCAAACATTTCAACATGTAGATTAACTTTGAGAAGTCATGGTGCCACATTTCGTTTAGTTTGTGGCGTACTGCTATGAACTTTAATTTTTGTACTATTTAACATTTAATTTGCATTCTATTTGTTCAACCTTTAATTTGCATAATGTTAAAACAGAACCACCAAGTGAGTGGCAACGGCTGCAAGGCAGCCATAAAAGGGGCACAATTTAGTGTCTTATGTTCCCTTACGTTACCGCCTGTGCCGGCGGCTGCAAGATGCATCTTTTAACTTTTAAGTTCTTTTTATTATGTACATACGTTAAAAAAATAATATTTTGAGTTATTCACTCTGTACATCCTTGCTAACATTCAGAAGACAGTGTTTCGGTACAATGGTGACATCTACAAGTTTTGTTTAATCATTAACATAAAATACATAATTGAGACAATTCCTTGCTTTACCTTTAAAATCTTTTAACCCTTTTTTTTTTGACTTTTTAGGAAAACCCGCCGACGTCATACGTCTTGGGAGCAACAACGACTATACAACATTAAAAATCCCTTGATGGGAAAAAGTCTAGGAAATCCTTATGGAAGTCGGAGCACGCCAAACGGAACTGTAGACAACATTAAAGCTGCCTACGCCAACGGCGATTTATCAGTGTAAGTTTCCAGCAATATTTTCTTACAGAAAATAGTTACTCTTTCCTTTTAAGCTCACGAACAGATGTTCCATGGTTTGCTTTAGTAAGACGACAGCAGATATTAGTACTTCCCCTCGACAGATTTATCCGTGTAAATAAGAAGACTGTTAATGTTAAAATATTTTAAACCTCTACTTGCATAGAAAATAAAACACTATATAACTTCTGTCTTAACAATGCATTTTAATTTAGAAATGATATTTTATATATTTTTTGTTTTTCTACGTAGTAAAGAAAGTATTGTGATCGCGAAAAAAAATATCACTCAAATTTGAGTCTAAATTTTGATTTTGCTCACACCCGAATGAATGTTCAGTAGTTTTTTCGACCTGTCAGCACGTGCATATGTATCTACCAACATATAAGCTGCCGGAAAATCCTTTTCAACCACCCCCGAGTTAATTACGACGCGTTTTCTCGTGACGTCTGTATGTACGTATGTGCGGATGTATGTGCGTATGTGTGTCGCATAACTCAAAAACTATATGCCGTAGAAACTTCTAGCTTGCTATGTAGGCTCTGAGGATGGTCTAGTTGTGCACCTCCCCTTGTGGTTGCATTCGAATGTTCCCAAAGGGGTGTTTTACCACTTTTTTGGGGTAAATCAGTGTTAATTTCAATGCAGACTCAAGTGATATAAATTGGCGCGACCACTTGGCGATATGTCGCCAAGTTTTTGGTCGCCAAGTGTTTGCCGCCAACTTGGCGACATATAGCCAAGTTGGCAACAAATTTGGTGAAAAAATTATTTTTTGAATTTGGGTTCAACTTGGCGATATTTTGCGAAAAATTCACTGAATGATATTAAAATCAGCAATATTTAGAAAATTAACCATTGTAAAATATTTTTTGCATTGTTTCGTGGCAGATTAGGGGAGTAAATAGTTGAATTGTTACCTTGCTCACTCCAAGCACTTTTTTCAACACTTAAGGCAACTACTAAGAAATTTACACGTAATTAGACGTAGTGTGGGGTCCATACCAGATTTTTTTAGTTGAAAATGCATCAAACAACATATATACTGAGTATAAAAATTTTGAAAACTCAGTTGGATCTAACTCCCTCTACGCTGTAGGGCCCCCATAAGAACTGTTTCCGATCGCAGGTACTATTGGTAGGCCTCTCAACAAAGTACAAGGAGTGGTAATAAAAGCTTTAGCATGATTCCAGCCAGTTAGGATTTATAATACTAAATAAATATAAACGGAACTTCTGAATCCCGTCGGGGCATAAAGAGTTAAATATTATAAGAGTAGGAGACTGGAAAAATGCAGTATATGATTAGAATGCAGTCGAAGGACCATTTGGGAAAAATGGGTTCAAAAAATATTTATCTATTAAGAATCAAAAATAGTTTTCTTGTTTCTTCAACAAGAGTAAACTTGCTACAGTCGCTCCAAAAAAGCTCAAAATTGCTACAAAAATGAAAAATTTATTCAGCGCCCTCGCCCCCCACCCCTCCTGAAATTGAACAATTTACATCGATCGTTACGAAATGACATAAATATTTAAAGCTCTTTATGTAATAAAGTTACAATCCATTTTGTGTGTCACGTTTCGATTGCAAATCCAATGAAGTGGTGGAGAAAAACAAATTACATTGAATTGTACACGATGTATGTCAAATTGCTTATGTTTATCGAACTAGGCTTACGCTTTTATTTATGTCCTCGTATGTCAGTTATTTCTAAACGTTTTCTAACAAATCTAGTGCTAAATAGTTTGTTTTAGCAACACCTGCCATCACGAGTGTCCGTTATATAAATACTTCAAAATGTATTATATTAACGTTGATTGAATAATAGTTTACGCACAAAACAATTTCAATCGTTTGTATTTAACCATTGTTACTAAAGCTAAGTGGGAGAAAAGTCCATAGCGCCGTAACTACACTGGCGGGAAAAAAAATCCCAACACCAAGAAAGACTTGTGTTAGATAAACGAAATTTGGTAGGCGTGTTTATACAACTGAAAGATGACATTGATTGAAATTTCGTGTTCCGCGCATAACTGTGGCGCAGCTGGCGTCACTCAGAACATGCAAATAAAGCTTGTTTTAAAAGCATGTTGGGAAGCTCATGTGTATTATTTTTCCGTGAAATTTGACGAATTGCGTTCATGTTAGCCAGGGATACCTTTAAGAAGACGAAGGAGCCATTATCAACAGCTCACCGAGTTTAAATGATGTCGTACAATTTGGCTACGAGAAGGTGAATTTTCATTTCGCGATATTGCAGAAAGACTTGGGTGGGAATGTTTCCACCATGCATGATTATTGGAAGCTATGGGCAAGGGATGGTACTACCTCAAGGAGATCGAGTTCCGAGCTGCCACGTGGCACGACTGAGAAGGAAAATCGCCGAATCTTGCGTACGGCTGTGGCGCATCGTACTGCATCTGCGGCTGACATTCGAGCTGCAGTTGGTACCGTCGTGACCCAAGGAACGGTAAGAAATTGTTTACTTCAAGGACAGCTCCGAGCCAGGCTGCTTGTAGCCGGTATTCCATTGACTGCAAACCATTGCCTTTTCCGACGGCAGTGGTGCCACGACAGAGCTCACTGGAGGTCGTTGTGAAGATCTGTTGTAATTTTTGATGAAAATAGATTCTGAATTAGTGCCAGAGGTGGCTGTATATTGGTCAGAAGGAGGCTAGGGGACCGCCTGCATCCAAGCGGTCTACGGCCTAGACATACGGGACTCACACCTGGAGTTATAGTCTCTGGAGCAATTTCCTACTACAGCAGGGGCATTCTTGTGGTTATCCCAAACTCACTGACTGAAAATTTGTCGTCAGTCTGTTAATTTAACCAGTAGTACAGCCCTTCATGAGTGGCATTCAAGGGGGCGTTTTCCAACCGGATAACGCTCGCCCTCACATCGCTGCTGTAACGCAATGTGCTCTACAGAGTGCTGACATGTTACCATGACCTGCAAAATCACCTGGTCTGTCTCCAATTGATAACGTATGGGATATCATGGGATGGCACCTCGAGCATCATCCACAGACAGCAATGACGGTCCTAGTATTGACACAGCAAGTGCAACAAGCATGGAACTCCATACCACAAAGTGACATTCGGCACCTGTATGACATAATGCATGCACGCTTGCCATCAAAACTCTGGAGGTTACACCCTCTATTAAATTAACATAATTTCACATTTGCACAGCATTTTCTTTAGCTTAAATTAGCCAGTGATCTTGTACATTTAATCAATTAAACATGTTAACTAGACAATTGCATTACCCAAATTTCATTACTCTACGGCAATTTTTTCTTGGTGTTGGGATTTTTTTTTCCGCCAGTGTATGACAACCAACAGGGAACATTTCACTTCCGGCCGCCTCCTCTGGTTACACAGGCTATAGTCGTCGCCACTGTATTGAAGAAAAACATACTGCTTGTGTGTATAATATGTTTACATTATAAGTGCAAAATGAGAGATTTAAATTTTTTTTAGCAAACAGAGTTAGTGGGACACAAATTGGCATTTAAAATAACTTAGCTTACACGTACTGCGTACTGATGAGGAAGTAGCTTGCCCTCATCAGTACCCCCTCGCCCCCCACGTAATCTAAAGTTTCATTAAGAATTCCTGTCTTACTGTGTTTGGCATATAAAAATGAAAATATTCTTTAAACTTTGCAAGTATGAAGTAGTAAGTCACCACCTAGAGGATTTCTGCCTACAACTCGGTTGCATTCCTATTCCAGGCTGACGAGTGTAACGAGCACGAAATTGCAGTCCTTGAACGTAATAACCGAGTTGGCGGTGTATTGCATGTTGCATGTATGTCCTATCAAATGGCAAGTTTTCTCCACCCCCTCCACCAGGACACAAAAGTGTCCACTTTTATTAGACAGCAACTTAAGTTGACACTCACGTCACTACGGGCGGAGCCAATAAGAGCTCACAAGCAGTTAGCGATCTTCTCTAATTCGCCAAGTAGGCTGTGACATTTTATCTAGCTCGTTTTTCATAGGTTAACGTCACGCTGACGTCACGATGTTTTTGTTAAGAAACCTTGCAGTGTAGTATAGTTTCAAATAATTAAATGTTTATTTTTATTTTAATTATGATACACTACGAATACATGTTAATTTGATTGTTGTTATACCATTTAGACCTGACTATAACGACAGTCTCGGGGACAGTCAGTCTATGAATTGCAGTCCTTGAATGGAAGAACCGAGTTGGCGGTGTATTGCATATTGCGGATGTATGCAAGAGCGGATGCAGAACTTGTACAAGGGAGGGGCGTTTGACTTTTATTTCTTCCTTTTTACTATGCATATACTGGTTTATAAATATTGATCACATTAGTTTCGGACTTCAATTTCGAAACATTTCCGAGGAAAAGCCGTAATTTTGTTCCTTCAACATCATTATAACTCGCCTAAAATTATTTTTTTTGAGCAATTCAATGTTGAAAATTTACTGGGTAAGAATCCCTCAAGAGAGGGGCGATCGCCCCTCCCTTGTATCCGCCCCTGCATGTATGTCCTATCAAATGACAATGTTTCTCCACCCCCCCCAGGGCACAAAAGTGTCCACTTAGTTTCAAATAATTAGATGTTTAAAGCAGTGAGTAGCCGTCCCTAAGCGAGGGCTAAGGCAGAAACATGCAATACACCGCCAACTCGGCTATTTCGATCCATGGACTGCAGTTTCGAGCTTATTACGCTCTCATCAGCATGGAATACGAAAGGAGTCGAGTTGGAGGCAAAAATCCTTTCATAAAGCAAAGAGAGCCAAAAAAAAACTAGTAGCTAATGTGAAATTAGAATACCAACTAGCGACGGCACTTGTTTAAATGTTTATTTTAATTTTAATTATGATAAATTACGAATACATGTTAATTCGATTGTTGTTATTCCATTTAGACCTGACTATAACGACAGTCTCGGGGACAGTCAGTCTATGAAGAGGAACAACCGTCGATCCAGGCAGCAGGTGCCGCCAGATGGCGCCTCCTCCCTCAACCCCTCCAACGCGAGCCCCAAGTTCGAGAAGTACAGCAAAAACGACAACCAGTGGTATGATATGAGGGATGGAGCGGACTCCATGTAGGTAGTGGTCGCAATTTTATTGTTTTCATGATATTTGCTATTTTTCTGTATTTTTCTTTTGAAAAGCTGATATGATAAACTAAAATATATGTATACTACAGAAACTCTCGTTGTTTTCGAAACTCAAGGGAAACTTAACTATGGGTTATGAAGTTTTCGGGCTGTTGTGCCATGGTCTGATAGTAGACATTCCAAACGTTTCGGTCGCAATTGCAGCTGCCATCTTCAGTGGCGTTGACGGAGTTTCCAGGGAAGATTCATTTCGACGACTGATGAAAGCAATCTTCCCTGAAAGCTCCGTCAACGCCACTGAAGATGGCCGCTGCAATTGCGACCGAAACGTTTGGAATGTCTACACTCAGACCACTGCACAACAGCCCGGAAACTTCATATTCTATTGACACCGTCCGTGAAAGCCTTCACTCTTACATTAACTATGGGTCTTTCAGGATTTAGAGCACAGGGCTTCAAAATTCAGACATGTCTTTTAATTTGTTACTTTAGTAAAATATTCATTCAGACTGACAGAGCTGATCATAAGTAAACTAATGAATAAGAAAGCAAATATACACATTCAATGAATTAAAAGCAGGATTGAAAAAGATGATGTGTGATTTATGAAATGGTCCTGTGGGTCCATGCCTTAATCATGCTCTACAAAAGGGATGAATTAAATTATGCATATTTTGTACCCCCTAAATAATAAAAGGGTCACCAAAGAAAGCTTAATTTTATGCTTTCTTCATTTTGTTTTAAGACAATTACTTTAAAAATGTGTAGAGATTTGAAAAAGACATCAGTATCAAGTGAAAAAAGTAACAAAATACTTTCATCGCTGTTGTATCGCAATCCAAATGGTGATGTTTACTAGTTTGGGCGGCGATGATTCTAGCAAATTTAGCGTATAATTGGTTTTTTAACGTGCTTAACTTTTTTTGCAGATAGAACAATTGCGTCACACATTGATTCAAAGTTTTTTTTTTTGTCTTTTTTGATGTTATAACGTGATTGCGCTTCTTTTTTTTGCAGATATTTAAAACTCTAGTTCTCTTCATAGAATTGAATTTCAAAATTCTCTTTTATTTATTAAAGAGAGTTTTTTTATTAAGTTTTTAGTAACTATAAGTTTAGTTTTTTTAATTAAGTTTTTGGTTATTAAAGAGACTATTTTTTTAATTATTACTCTCTTTACATTTAGGATATCTGGATATTCTCGTGGTTCCGGGTTCACCAGTTGGTCTTCGAGGAGGAACAACAACCCAACCAACCCAGTCACAGAACTATAACACAATCCAACGATGGACCTCAAAACGTGTACATTACTCGCTACTTCAAGAGACAATGAGACAAAGATTATATGGTGCTTGATGCAAAGATTTTACTGAAAAATATCTGACTATTAGCATTCCAGAACTGTTGATGAGAATGCTTGTGCTCAATCAGATATCCACGTCTTCAGCCAAATTGGGAATATGTTTGTTTGACTGCTGTTTCTAACATTTCGGACCATGTTGAACGTATCGCGTCGCTTCTACTTGACGTTCTCCAAAATGAATGATTCTCGCAACATTGGCCAAATCCTACTGCTAAAGTGCTTTAAGTTTGATATGAACATTTATATCAATGCTTTTCTGACAAGAAATTGACTTTACAACACCGATTTTATAGTGTGTGTCTGTGTGTGTTTATACAATTGAAAATGGCGAGACCCAAGAAATAGTGCTAAACATTCCATTTATACTTTTTATATTATAATTTTCTTTTTTGCTACTTAATTTAACTACATTTACACATTTTATACTGTTCGAGTTGATAGATATGTGTACTTACTTACCATGGCAGAAGCAAATTATAATTCTGAGGCTAAAAGCACCGCGTTTACTTCATGATTTTGATCGAGAGTACTCTTTAGTGATTATTCTTTCTATTGACGACATACCCAAATAAAACCTTCTTTAGAAATATGTAAATTTAACCATTTTAGTGTTACGATATTTTTTCAATTCCACTTTCTTTCAATAATCTTTAAAGTCCAATTACGGTAACAAAGTGTGCTGGAAAACAGTTAAAGTTGAGTTATGATTATTTAATTTTATCTATTTTGCAACATGTGTGTGATTTTCTTCTGGGCATTTACGGAAATAGAGTAATTTATAAATTTGTTTTGGCTTTCATTGTAGAGCTTACATATTTTTGTCTTGTTTCTTCTTAATTTTATAATGTATTTTTTTCAAAAGTTGTGAACAGATTAAAGATTTTTGCACAGGAAAATGTGGATACTGATGTTGAAAGTTCATGAAATGGCCGATCAGAAACGTATATAAACTACCAAGAAATGTTGATAATGTTATTTTTTGCAAAAGTTGCCTTAAGATCGAAAACAAAAATTTTGCATTATTCTTCCGCTGGGAACCATTTCAATATTTCTCCTCTGTATTCATTGCACATCCAGCAAACTTCAGCAAAGAAATTTCCATTGGATATTTCCCAGTACCTAGCTATTGTTATTATGAGGTTGATGAGAGTATTTATTACAAATGAACACAATTTTGCTAAATGGTAAATAGTTTAATTTTTCTCACTGCTCTCCATTGTTAGAGTTTTGTCATACAGATATACAATCTGATCAACTGAGTGTTCATTACTTTCCCCTTCAAGCTTAGTAATTATTATTACGAAGTATTACTAATCTGCTCTTAAACATCTTACATTATCTTTCCCTATTTTTTCCTACAGCTTCCAAAATATTTTAAGGATATTTTTAGAGTTTTAAACTAACAAAAAACCCGAAATTCGCATATTTTTCTGATATACCCCTTTTTTCAGTAAAGACAAAAAGGCCTGAGAGTTGAATTTCTCGGATTATTCTAAAACTTAAAGTAGGCAAATGCAAAATACAGTTTGGAGTAAAACTGTTTTTAAGCTTAAGCGTTTAAGTAAAATAACCTTGCATTCATTTTTAAAATTCATGAAATATTAGATATATTGATATTAATTTACGAAACTTTTTTTTTAGACTTAAGTTGATCAAGATTTGAATTAGCCGCTACCTGTGTCGAAACAAAAATTATTTCAAAAATGATCTATTTTACTGATTTCTTAAAAATTAAAGGCTAAAATACTAAATGATTAAATATATTTATTTAACGGTTGTACATTATCTAGATTTAAATTAGTAAAACGAAATCTTTCTTATCAAATTTATTTATGTTAATTAATGTTATCAAATATTCTAATTTAAAATATTACAGTTCCAAAATATTTAAGAACACTTAATTTGTTTCTGTATGTAATGAAATGAGATGAAGCATATATTGAAGTTTAAAGCCCAAATCTTAGAAAGTTTTTATCTTGTAAAACATTTTCAACAATTATTGTGATATTTAAAATTATTGGTGCCAAGTCTTCTTTAATGTCACTGTACATCTTTTCTGGTATCTTAGAGTTACTGAAACAATATCAAAAATTATAGTACTTTTCAATTTTAATTTATTATACTTTTCAGAATTTTAAAAATTGTAATTCTTCACGTATGGGTTTTTACTAATTTTCCTCACAAAATGGTGCACTACTTTAGAGCTTTGTACTGCCAACAAAATAGATGGGTTAGATTTTACAATTGAAGAAAAACTGACAAAAACTGAGCATATGTATGCGCATGTGGCTATATGCAAGAATCATATCACTGGTTCTCTGAAAAATATATGTATTTAAATATTTAAACTTTACAATAACCTTTGTAAATATAACACATAGAAAGTACTAATGAAAATAAATGATTTATTGAGACTTGTGTTCTTAATTTTACTTTCGATTCTTTTTTTCCTTTATTGCACTTCCTTTGATCTTATTATTGCCGGTGCCTTATAAAAGTATCTGGTTAGACATCTAATTATTCCCGCATCATTTTCTCAACTTTTAATCTCTGTGTGTCTAACCTCCCTTATGATAGGTCAAACCTACATCAAGTGGAGTGTTTTGGTTGGTTTGGACACTCTTGAAAAATTGGCAATAAGAAAATTAATACATAATTAAAAAAAAAAAACTAATAGTGTAAACCGTTGCCAGACATCATAAGGAAACAAATAATGTCAGTTTAGAAATTTTCTGTCATCTGAAAAAAAGAGAAAAATGCATTTGTAAAAAGTGGGTCAATCCTCTCTATTTCCCCCTATATTGTACACTGCAAAAAATGAAGTGCTGTTTTTACAGTATAATTCTGGCTACCAAGGTTTCAATTCAGTACTGTAAAATGCACAGTAATAAACTGTAAAACTAGAAATTTTACAATTTCTTACTGTAAAGTAAGCAATTTTACCGTTTATTGCCGTAAAATTTATCTATTATAATATTTATATTAAAAAAAGTAAGCTCTGAAATAGTGCGAAAGGATGTTTGTGGCTGACCTGCGTCCAGGCGGCCCAATAGCACCTACAGACTTGAAACTTGGTGCAAAATTAGTTCGAGCCCCGTAGATTCGCACCTCGGAGCCATTTTACTTAATTTCAAATTAGTTTTTTTTTAATTATTTTTTTAGCCTACTCCACCAAATTAGTTCGCAAAAAAAACCCACCCCCTTATTTTAAATATCGTTGGAAAGAGATTTTTTTTCTGACTAAGAAGATGTTTGTTCCATTTCCCTCCGTTAATTAAAACAGGAGATAGAAGTAATTCTAATTTAGCAATTTTTCAAGGCTCATCTCGAGCGAAATTATATTATTCAACCAAACGGCTCCAAAACTTTTTCAAAAATGTCGTGTTCGACAAGTAAAACCGGTGACTCTTCGTTTTGTTTATTGTTTGTCTTAACCCATTAGTGCCTGACATTTTTTTTTCCAAAGATATTTTGTATATTGGTTATAAACAGTGTTTAATGGACGGGAAAAATAATAAAAAAAATATTATGCAAAAAATAATTGTTTTATTAAGGAAAGAAAAATCGTCCCTTAAAAGTTACGATAGACCCCAGAGGGTACATACTTTTTTTACTAAAAAAATTTTCTGCCTACGACATAATATTCAAAAAGACATTTTATAAGAAGAAAAAAAATCAGCAATTAACATAAACTGGGAAGCTGGGAATAACTTTGAAAACTTAGCTTTTTCTCTTGAGATTGTGAACGATGTCATTTTTGGTAAAGATCATATTAAAACTGCTACAGAATACGCTTTACAATGGTTATGTGCTGCAATCTGTTAATAACGAATTGAAAATATTTCAAGGTACTCATTGAACCCTATTATTTGGTTGAAATGTTCACTTTGGGGAAATTCAGACCCTTTTTCGGACCGTCCCTAAAAAGGGACGCTAGGTATTAATGGGTTACTTCAACAAAATATACACGATTGCTTATATTTTCTTATTTATTTATTTTTTTAACATTTAAGAAAGGTTGTCATTTTTCTTACTTCATTTTATTTTGTTTACGTGATTTCATATAAATTATGGTGCGTATGTGAGGGTTTTTTTTCTGCGAGGGAAAGAAACTGGATTTTTTATTTGGGCTAGATATTTTACTATATTTTCAAATTATGTTCATATTTTATCATTTTTTATATCAGGATGAGAGGGAGGAGGAGGGGTCTCTTTTATTTATTTGGCGAATTATTCTAAATTGTAAAGGAAGTGTTACAGTGCTTTTAAAGGGAATGTGAGCATTTCAGTCAAAGAAAATGCTTATTTTACATCAATATGGGGAGGGGGGGGGGGATTATTTTCTTTTTCCGCGGGCACGCCGTATTCGGTGGCATATAGTCGATTTGACTTCAAATCACCAGAAGCAGTTTTGTGATCGAGCCGCCGAAGGCGGTGAGGTAGTCGACAAACGGGGGTTGGTGAGTGAAGCGAGTAGGGGACGGAGCCCCCTAGTTGTTTCAAAAAAAAAAAAGTATAATACTGGCAGCAGAGGTTCCAGTTTAAAACTAAAATGCACGCTAATAAACTGTGAAATTAGCAATTTCACAGTTTATCACTGTTAAATTAGCAATTTTTACAGTTTATTACTATAAAATCAGCTGCATTATATTGTAAGATCAACATTCATTTTTGACAGCTTGGACAACTTTTTTTGGTTTTCGTCTGCCATCACGGCTCTATGACCGCAAAAAGTGCTTGGGAATTCCACAGCTGAAAGAACCACTCGCAGTTGGTTTTGACAAGTTAAAAAATAAAATTTTCATCTCAAAAGAGTACCTTGTTATGACCGTCCAGTTAAGTTTAATGCATAATTAAAAAAAAAAAATCGGTCCAAATTCGCACTAAACAACATCTATCACAGTTACAGAGCAAATTTTTTAATGACGCTTACATTACGTAGTTACACATTGTAACGAAAGGATTTGGCAATCAATTGATAAATATATTTTTATGGGGTCAAAAATGATCAAAAATGATTTTTTTTCTTTCAAAAATCAGTCAAGCGACAAATTTTAATATTATGAAAATACTAAAATTATCAGTTTAAACTATTCAATCACGAGTAGATTACTTTTATGGAAAGAAATATATCTAAATATGTCTACACCAGTTCGGATTAAAATATTTTAAAAAATAATTGAAAACTTTTAAAATGGGAGTGAAATGCGTTTTTGAACTTTAAGAATTTATCGCGTAACTGGTTTTTGAACTAAACGGTTTAATTAGCAGTTAATTTAAATTGAAAAATAGATATATACATTTTTTAAGAAACGTGGGGACTTTAGTTTCTAACTTAATAATGGGGCATTTCACGATATTTGTGACATTAGGGGTGCCCGTAACAAACTTTTTAAAAGTTTAAATTTTTTTACATATATTGAAACATTTTAAAGTAGTACATTTTAAAATATATGAATATTATATTTTTTTTATAGTAAACTTTATATTATGTTTGTAATTGCACTCGGAACATTAAAAATGCAATTTTCACTGTTACGGACTCTACATTGAATTTTTCTTTAAATCTGGCTTAAACTGATTCTCAAGCCAAAACTGGTACTTGAGACAGAAAAGAGTAAAGGCTCATCTCTAATATAGCTAAAAATTTTAATCAAAACGTGGGTTCTATAAAAAGTTATGAATTGTGAAAAAGATGACTGTAGATTTAAAGAAAAAGTAAAGCCAGATTCAAAGAAAAATTCAATGTGGAGTCCGTAACAGTGAATATTCCATTTTCAATGTTCCGAGTGCAATTGCAAACAGAATATAAAGTTAACTATGAAAAAAAAAATATGATATTCATATACTTTAAAATGTACTTTTTCAATACATGTAAAAATTTTAAACTTTTAAAAAGTTTTGTTACGGACACCCCTATGTCACAAATACCGTGAAATGCCCATAATATCCCTTTTCGTTACAGATCATTCGGAGGAAAATGCCTCTTAAACAAACAACACCTCATGTTACGATTGACAATAACTTATATATTTCTTTTGTCTATAAGTAATCTTTTTTGACCTCAAAAAACACAATATCTTTGCTGAATACTTACCGTCTTGTAAAAATCCCCCAACCCTTTTTAAAAATTTTTCAAAATTTTACGAGAGTTTTTTTTTAAAAATGATTTAAAAACAGTTATAG